>PVIH01014777.1:0-52349 GCA_004025045.1 Sigmodon hispidus
TTTTTTTTTTTTTTTTTTTTTTTTTTTTTTTTTTTTTTTTTTTTTTTTTTTTTTTTTTTTTTTTTAATGCAGAAGAGTTAACAATAACTATACAGAGGATAAGAATCATAAGCATGGCTTATCAAGGGTAGAAATACAAATAAGATTGCTACACATATATTTTCTTTGTGTTCAGCTTTCCCTATATATCCTTATTCAATATATTTACCAACTTCTACCCAAGTGTCAGTGGTTATTTTATGGGCATCCCTCCTGAAACTCTGAGTTGCTTTGTTTGTAACCATTTACACAAATGCCCATTTCAAAGAGAAGGTAACATGTCCTGAAAGGGGAGGAAAATGTTAAATAAGTAGAAATATTTTTAAATATCTTTTTAATATTTAAAATAAACAATTATTGTAAACAATGGGATAGATATAAATGAGCTTTTGCTAAGTTGCTAATTTTACCATTTTATTAAATGTTACTCTCCCTTTTTTCTCAGTATTACTAGTAAACACTAGTTTAAACACTGATTAAAGCATTCATTGAATAAGTGCTATAATGAAATAATATAAAATTTCTTAAATTATCTAATTTAAAGTTAATACATATGTATGTATATTTCTATTACTATTCATATGTATTGAAAAAGATATATATTTCCTAACTTTGAGCAGTCTATACTGTTCATTCAAGGTACTTGAATGTCCTTAGGAATTATATGAAACAATATTTTAGCATTATAATGCTATAAAATATTATTTCTTAGAAATATTAATGTTTTTGTTGAGGTAGCTACTTTATATTGTATTTTTAAGTTTTTCCTCTGATATAGCCACTATGTCCAAATGTGTTTATGTAACTCAACCTTGTTGAGGAAATAATTATAAACATCTTAATTTAGGCTTTGAAATTTTAAATTCTAAGTATTTAATATGAAAACAATGCATTTAATTCTTTATAATTCTAAAAAAATAGCATGATTCAAGAGTCAGGGGAACATGAGTAGTTACCACACATACACATTTAACAGAGGTGCATAATCTGTCTCCTCAGCGGCACATGTATATCCAACACTATTGCCATATCAGAAAAGATTTTATATTTTTAAGACATCTAAGTCGTAAAGAAATTTTTCCAAATATAGAAATGATCTTTCTTTGTTTCTCTATTTTTCTTACTGATGAATGTATGTTCTTAAAATATAAGGTAACTGTAAAATATACATTATTTCAAATCCAATCTGATAGTGAAATATAATTTACAATATTATTCAAAAATATTTTAAACTGCTTAACATGCCAAAAATTCATGTGAATTTGTTGAGTCATTTAAAGAAAACTGACTTAGCAGTTGATGAAAATATTATTTTCTAATATTATATGTAGAGATGATAAAAATATGTGGTTATTATTTCCTCACCTCTAAAAATTTTGTGCCCTCAATCTTTCTATTGCATTCATAGGCTGAAAAGCACTTCTTTCAGAAACACAAGATTCTGAAAATGAATCTTTAAATCCAAGGCCAAATATCAGATATGAGTGCTTTGTTCAAAGCCAGAAGATACTGAAGTGTGTCACTACAGCAGAAAATGATGTCAGCCCAAACTGGGACCTAGGGATTCCTGTATTCCTAATAGGGCAATTATTACCAAACACAATAGTGACCAAGAGTAAAATCTTCTGGGAAACTTTATTTCAGTCACTATTTCTGTACATTAAGATCTTTAATATGTAATATTTCCAGGCTTTTACGTCACATGCTTAAATATAATTATAAAGAAATTGATTAATTTCTCACTCTGAGCAAGTCTCAAGATTAGATATCCTTTTCTTATGGAATCATCTTTATTGACACAATCAGTAGTCTCTGTATAATCAGAACATAGTCTTCAAGATCTCCTATTTTGAATTCTGGTGAACATATGACATGTCAATCACCGTACCAGGGATGGATTTTGATATGTAGATTCTGTTGAAGAGAAATGAGAGTAGTTATTTTGACAGTGTTATCCACATTCTTCAGTTTTTATAAGAGGTTTTGTGGTCAATAAGTTTGAGAAGAGTCATATATAAACCTCTTAAAAACTCACAAAGTTCATTGATATTTTTTTCAAATTCACAAGCAAAGTACATAGGCTAGAGTTGCTTGAGACTACTTTGTTCCAAATCATTGCCTAAAAGCATTTTCTTGAGTAATCTTGAGTAAGACATCTTTTTTTTTTCTTTTTATTTATTTATTTATTTATTTATTTTAAAAGAAGTCACACTTTCTGTCCTTGTATATCCTTATTCAAGGTCCCTTCCCCCACCTGCCACATCAGGTCGTTCTTTCTTCTCCACAACTTCCCATCCCCTCCCTGGGCAGGCAGCAGACAGTCCCATGGTCCCACTGACCCAATATTGCTTAGTTCAGTCTCCACTCCTGGCAAATCCAGCTTTCCCCCCTCAAGAGTGAGTCAGGTGTTCCTCTAAGGGGAGTGGGGTCTAAGGAGTCAGTCCAGGGTATTTCTGATCCCAAGCTGTTCAGTGGTTGTCGTTTGCAACTTGGGCATGCTTTGCTTTTTTCTTGTTTGTTTAGAGACCACTAATGAGTGAGTACGCACTCTACTTATCTTTCTGAGTTTGTGATACCTGCTCAGGAGGATATTCTCCAAGTCCATCCATTTGCCTGCAAATTTTAGGATATCATTTTTCCTTACTGCTGAGTAGTACTCCATTGTGTAGCTGTACCACAGTTTGTTAATCCATTCTTCAGTTGAGGGGCATCTAGGTTGTTTCCAGGTTCTTGCTATTACAAATAATGCTGCTATGAACATAGTTGAGCTAATACCTTTGGAGTATGATTGTGCATCTTTAGGGTATACACCCAGAAGTGGTATTGCTGGGTCCTAGGGGAGATTGATTCTCAGTTTTCTGAGAAACCACCATATTGCATTCCAAAGTGGCTGAACAAGCTTACACTCCCACCAACAATGGAGGAGTGTTCCCCTTCCTCTGCATCCTCTCCAGCATAAGGCTTTTATCTTAGCCAATCTATAAGGTGTCAGGTGGTATCTCAAAGTTGTTTTGATTTGCATTTCTGTGATGACTAAAGATGATGAGCACTTTTGCAGGTGCCTTTCAGCCATTCGTAATTCCTCTGCTGAGAATTCCCTTTTTAGATGTGAACACCACTTTTTGATTGGGTTATTCAAAGTTTTGGGCTCTAGATTCTTGAGTTCTTTATATATCTTAGAGATCAGACCTCTATCATTTGTAGGGTTGGTGAAAATCTTTTTCCATTCTGTAGGCTGTCATTTTGTCGTATTGACAGTGTCCTTGGCTTTACAGAAGCTTCTTAGCTTCAAGAGATCACATTTATTGATTGTTGGTCTTAGTGTCTGTGCCACTAGTGTTATATTTAGGAAGTGGTCGCCTGTGCCAATTCGTAGAAATGTATTTCCCACTTTCTTTTCTATCAAGTTTAAAGTGGTTGGATTTATGTTGAGGTCTCTGATCCACTTGGATTTGAGTTTTGTGCAGGGTGACAAGCTTGGATCTATTTGCATTTTTGTACACACTCCCATCCAGCTATGCCAACACCCTTTGTTAAATATACTATCTTTTTTCCATTGAATATTTTGGGCCTCTTTGTCAAAGATCAGGTGTTCATAGGTTTTTGGGTTAATGTCTGGATCCTCAATTCTATTCTATTGATCCACAGGTCTGTTTTTATGCCAGTACCAGGCTGTTTTTATTACTGTAGCTCTATAGTATAACTTGAAGTCAGGGATGGTGATACCTCCTGAGGTTCTTTTGTTGAGTAAAATTGTTTTGACAATCCTGGCTTTCCTGTTATTCCAAATGAAATTCAGTATTGTTCTTTCAAGTTCCAAAAAATAATATGTTGGGATTTTGATGGGAAGTGCATTGAATCTGTAGATTGCTTTTGGTAGAATTGCCATTTTTACTATGTTGATCCTACCAATCCAGGAACATGGGAGAGCTTTCCATTTTCTGATATCCTCTTCAATTTCTTTCTTCAGTTATTTAAAATTTTTGTCAAATAGGTCTGTTACTTCTTTTGTTATAGTTACTCGAAGGTATTTAATACTATTTGTAGCTATTATGAAGGGTAATGTTTCCCTTATTTCTTTTTCAGCTCTTCTATCTTTAGTGTATAGAAGGGCTACTGATTTCTTTGAGATAATCTTGTATCCTGCTACATTGCTGAAGGTGTTTATCAGCAATAGCATTTCCTTAGAGGAATTTTGTGGGTCACTTATGTATACAATCATGTCATCTGCAAAAAAGATAGCTTCACTTCTTCTTTTCCAATTTGTATCCCCTTAATCTCTTTTTGTTCCCTTATTGCTTTAGCTAAAACTTCAAGAGCTATATTGAATAGATAAGGGGAGAGAGGACACCCTTGTCTAGTTCCTGATTTTGGTGGGATTGCTTTGAGTTTTTCTCCATTAAGTTTGATACTGGCTGTCAGCTTCTTGTAAATCGTCTTTATTATATTTAGGTATTCTCCCTGTATTCCTCATCTCTCCAGGGATTTATTCATAAAGGAGTGTTGGATTTTGTCAAAGGCTTTTTCCGCATCTAAGGATATGATCATGTGGTTTTGTTCCTTTAGTTTGTTTATATGATTCATAATGTTTATAGTTTTTCATATGTTAAACCAGCCCTGCATTTCTGGGATGAAGCCTACTTGGTCGTGGTGGATGATATCTTTTATACATTGTTGTATATGGTTTGCCAAAATTTTCTTGAGAATTTTCGCATCAATATTCATGAGGGAAATTGGTCTGTAATTCTCCTTCTTTGTTGTGTCTTTGAGTGGCTTAGGTATTAGGGTAATTGTGGCCTCATAAAAGGAATTTGGCAATATTCCTTCAGTTTCTACTGTGTGAAATAGTTTGAGTCGTAACGGTAGTAATTCTTCTTTGAATGTCTGGTAGAATTCGGCACTGAAACAATCTGGACCAGGGCTTTTATTTTGGGGGAGGCTTTTAATGACAGCTTCAATTTCCTTAAGGGTTATAGGCCTGTTTAGGTAATTAATCTGATCTTCATTTAATTTTGGTAGATGGTACCTGTCCAGAAAGCTGTCCATTTCTTCTAGGTTTTCCATTTTTGTGGAAAACAGATTTTCAAAATATGATCTGATAATTCTCTAGATTTCCTGGGGGTCTGTTTTTATGTCCCCCTTTTCATTTCTGATTATGTTGATTTGAACACTCTTTCTCTGTTTTTTGATTAGTTTGGCTAAGGGCTTATCTATCTTGTTAACTTTCTCAAAGAACCAACTCTTAGATTCATTGATTCTTTGTATTGTTCTTTTTGTTTCAATTGTATTGATTTCAGCTCTAAGTTTGATTATTTCCTGCCATCTACTCCTTCTAGGTAAGTTGGCTTCTAATTGTTCTAAGGTTTATAGCTGATCTGTTAGGTCTCTAGTGTGGGATTTCTCTAGGTTTTTCATGTAGGCATCTAGCACTATGAATTTTCCTCTTAAGACTTCTTTCATTGTGTCCCACAAGTTTGGATATGTTGTGGATTCATTTTCATTAAATTCTAGGAAGACTTTGATTTCTTTCTTAATTTCCTCCTTGACCCAGAGATGGTTCAGCTGAGTAATATTTAGTTTCCATGAGTTGATAAGCTTCTTTGATTTTTGATGTTGTTGATCTCTAACTTTAGGCCCTGGTGGTCTGATATGTTACAACGGATTATTTCCATTTTTTTTGTATCTGTTGATATTTGCTTTATGACCTATTATGTGGTTAATTTTGGAGTAAGACATCTTAAGAACTTATATAAGACAGATATTAACACAAGATTAGAGAAACATCAGCAGATAAACATGCATCTAGAAATGGAGATTGCTGTGGAATTATGCTCTTGTATATATTAAATATTTGCCAGTCCTACTGGTTTAAAAAATTCTGATTGGTCAGAAGGCAGATAGGAAGTATATGTGGGTCTAGTATAAATTCCCAAAATATTGTTTGTAACTGTTTTTTTTTCATTAAAAATGATTAATGGTCATAGTCAATCACTTTCTTAGAAAAAAAGGGGATACAGTATACAAATGATTTTTAAAAATAGATTATTGAATTGACTTTAATGCAAAAATTAGCTGTTAATTTCAAAATATATTAGATTGGTATGGACTTTGGCTTATTGATACAAATTTAAGGTCAATTTGTTATGATGTATGTATTTTTCTACTCTTGTTTAAGGTATGATGTTTATGTCATTTATTTAAAATTGTAATATATAGTTATAAGTGCAGATTAATAATCATCTATGATAACTAAACTTATAGTCATATTAGTTAGATTTTTTTAGGTTTACAAAGACATATTTCAATTACATATGCAATCTACAAACACTTAAAAGACATACAGGATATGGCATTTAAAATATTTAAAACTTTTCTGGACATGAGATGGGTCTGCTCTGGTAGCACTAATCTACTCCAAGAGAATAATGGGCACTGAAGAAACTCCATTACTTTGTTTGTGGCAACAGCTAGTTTAGCCACTGGACAAATCTGTTCTTGTTTTGACTGCTTGATAGTATGCTCTATAAACTGGACATGCAGGAAGGTGATCTATGGCAGAACAAGCTGAGATGATTCTTCAGGTTTCTGCTTTGCAGAGAAAAATGCCAGACATCTTTTAGGACACAAAGAGAAGACATTGTCAATCTAAGCCAGAATAGGCAGAGGAGTTCTTCAGATTTTCTGTTTCACTGGAAGGTATGCCAGAGACTCTAAGCCTGTAGGCTGAAGATGATGCCCCAACACTTTAGAAAGGATTTTGGGTGACTTTCCAGGCAGACATGTGTCATCTTTGTCATTTCTAGATTTTGGAAGTTGCTTGTACTTCCTGTTTACTCAGGTAATAATATATCCTTCTATGGTCTTTGATGTAGTTGTAGATTAGAGAGTTATAGGTATAGTTTTTCCTAGTCTTTTAAAAAGGTATATTAGATATGAAACTTTAGGCTCATAAGAAATGATAGAATATTTTTTAATTTTGCTAAATACAAATAGACTAGATATTGTAACTACAATTCTTGCTTGATAGCTGTTTTGTAATTTTGCTATGTTGAAATTGAAACCTTCCTTTTCGGTTAGATAGAAAAGGGGAAGTCATGTGGGATATCTTTAGGCTATGAATAAAGGTATTGTTTTGAACTATGGCGGGCACCTTAGAAGTAGGCAGGAAATGAAAACGTAGATAGGGGAAAGAGGGCGGAGTCAGAAGAGACACCATCCAGCCACCCAAAAATCAACATGTAAGGTAACACAGGTAAGACACAGGCCACTTGGTAGGACAGATTAATGGAAATGGATTGAATTATGATGAAAGAGCTAGCTAACAATATGAGCCATAGTCTAAAACAGCATGAAATTAATGTAAGTGTTGGAGTCATTTTGCAGGGGAAAAAGTGACTGCAGGCAACTCGGGGCACTGGGGCTAGGCTGCACCAGATACCTCATTCTACAGGTAGGATTAGAAGACTAGGAGAATTTACAGAGGAAAGACAAGAATTCTGCTCTAAGAAAAGATCCAAATCCACATGGCTAAACAAGATAAGAATCATGGGTGATTTTAAGAGTAAGAGTTAGCAAGTAATATGCCTGACCCATAGGCCAAAATATTGTACTTAATATAAGCCTCTGTATTTGTAACTAAGTCACTGTGGAACCCCTGAGGCTAGGCAGGGCCAGGAACTTTTTACTGCAGGAGAGGGCACTGTTTTACTAATATCAGCAGCTATAAATCAATACAAATAAACATACAAGCAAACATAGGTTTCACAAAGAACACTGACACAAAAAAACAGATAATAGTTCACTCAAACAAACTGAAAACTTGCATATGCATTGGAGAAGAGATATATAGGTGATGTTCATTCCACCAAAAAAAAAATCTGTCATGTTGAGACAGATTTAAGGAATGTACCTCTCTCTATGTCTCCAGAGCAGAAATAAGGACTCATTAGATTACTGTTAGATAAAATGTAAGTTAGCAGTAAGTCTCTAATGCAAGCATACTTTTAAATAAGCTATTAGGCACTAATTATTTTTGACTCATTAATTAATAGCTATTAGATATGCTCCTAATGCTCTGGATTCTTTGAGTGAAAAGCTATGGTGGCTAGTTTTATGTCAGCTTGACACAAGCTACAGTTGTTTGGGAAGAAAGAACTTCAATTGAGAAAATGTATCAATCATATCCTGTCATGCATTTTCTTGATTAGAATATAATGAAGGAGAATCTGGCACATTGTGGTTAGTATTACTCCTGGATTGATATTGTATTGCATGAATTCCACTTAGTGTTATAATAAAAACCTGGAGCCACATATTGGGAAAAAGCTGGAATGTCAGAGAGAGGAAACAAACTACAGCCAATTCTCACCCAGCCAACTTTTCAGGCCAAACAGGGAAAGTCTTATCTTCACAGGTCCTCAGCCTGACTTGTTGCTCAGATAGAATACTGAATTTCTGCCTTCTCCTGCCTTGTATTTCTTTCCCTACCCAGATATTTTACTTCCTGGTTCAACTCTGCTAGAAGTAGGATTAAAGGTGTGAGCTACCAGTTCCTGGCTGTTGGGCCTTGAACACACAGAGATTCAGATGAATCTTTGTCTCTAGGGTGATGGAATTTAAGGTGTGGGTCACTACTCTCTGACCTTCACAGCTTGGCTGTAATTCTATCCTCTAATATTTTAAACAAATTTCATTAAATAAACAATATATAACCACAGCAGTGCTCTAAAAAAGAAGGCTGAGGGGGGTGGGAAAAAAAAAGAAGGCTGAGCAAACCATGATCAAGCAAGCAAGTAAGCATCACTTCTCCATGGCTACTGCATCAATTTTTGCTTTCAGGTTCCTGCCTTGAATTCCTTCACTCACTTTCCTGGATGATGGGCCAACTAAAAGTTGAAAGATGAAATAAACCCCTTTCCCAAGTTTCTTATAGTCATGATGTTTTATCTCAACAATAAAAACTGTAAGACAAAGGCTATAAGCTAGGCAGCCAACTAGATGACCTTCATGTTAAAACTGGTTGTTTAAAAGATTGATATCTTCAAGGAGTCACACAAAAACTACATCTGCTTACTGTTGAAGTACAATGTTAGCTCCAGAAAGTACTGTTATAGTCATGGTTGCTTCAGACAACTTGAGCCAGATTTTGACATTACAAGCTCTAGTGAACTTCAGATACTACTGATTGTTTAATATTCTCAACTCAGGCCACAGATAGGAACACTTCTCTGCCAGCACAACAGCAGACACATGATTGATTCAAAATCACTTCTTTACTATTCAAAGTTCACCTGAGAATTTCCTCTTATAACTTCTTTTACTATATCCCAAAAAGTCTGCAAGTGGTATGTTCACTTAAATTTGATTGCAGAAACTTTCTAATTTCCTCCCTGATCCCATGAATGATTCAATAGCCTTTCAAAAGTGTCCTGTTATATCCAGGTAGTTTTTGTAGTTTGTGCTCTCTTTCTATTGATTTCTAGTTTTATCATACTATAATACGATATAAAAATTTAACCATAATTATTGTGTTTTTTATATATTTCCTTTATGTCTTAGGATACATAAAGTCCTAGAAACAAAAGCTATCAAAACTGTTTAATGTAGAAATATAAGATCTGAAATTATCTGTAATGGTTGCTTAGACTAAATTAGTCCTCATTTATAAGAAGTACAGTTCTTGAACAGATGAGTTTTTTGATAGATCCTAAAAACTATTTGATAAAGGATAAGTACTAACCCTTCAACTTTTTCAAAAGATAGTAGACCATAGACTATGCTCCTCTCTTTTTGTTACCCAAATCAAGTCAATATTACCTCCTTTGGTGAATCCATACAGATTTCTCATGAGAATAAAACTCAGTCCAACATAACTTGTACCAAGGATAAAGTAATAAAAACAACAATCACCTACCACAAAATACTATAGACTGAGCCCAGAAGAATATTAAAACAACTTACACACTATATGACTTTTTAAAGTTCTCAATAGCTATGATATCAATATTACACAATTATTGATGATAATGAAGATTTTGTTTTATAAAATCCAAAATATTTTCAAGATTTAAAAATAAAATAATAAATTAATAACAGAAAACAATAACCAGCATCTATGACAAAACCATAGTCAACACACTATGATGAGACTGAAAACTTTATTCAGCTATCACTAACAAGATCAGAATATAACATTCATCACCTTATCTCAAAACTCAGAATGCCTAGGCATGAATAAATGTTCTGGTTTGTATGACTTGTTCTCCAGGATGCTCTATGTTAGATCTTTGTTACCAATGTGGCAATGCTGATGCAGTAGAAAGATTATTCAGTTACTATAATATTCCCCTTGAGGATATAATGATTCAGATGTTCTTTGATAGAACTGTTTCTCAGGAGGAAGGACTCTTACAGAGTTACACTCCTCTGCACAGAACTATTGCTCTATCCATAAGGACTCTTGGGAGTGGGAATGAGACTCTTCCTGTAATTCACCAGTGAGAAGTGACTGTGAGTCTCTTGAGAAGAGTAAGATGAAAAGGTCTAAGAACACAAAAGAATTTTAATGTAATATGTTTAGTGTCCATTGTTTTATAGAAAAGGAGAAAATGTGGATGTACCCTGGGAAGAATAAGGTTTGTGTGTGTGCGTGTGTGTGCGTGCATGTGTGTGTGTGTGTGTGTGTGTGTGTGTGTGTAAGAGACAGACACAGAGAGAGATACTGGGACACTGCCTTGAAGGACATCGTACTCTCTCCTGAGACATAATTTTCTTGACATCAGGAGTGGTTTCTCACTGTAAAAAAAGGTTTTTCAATGCAGTGTAGAGATAAGGATGGGTATGGTGAGTGTTCCCTGTATGTTGTAAGGAAAGGATAAAGAGAAAGCCAGAAGTGGCTAATCAGAAGCAGAAACCACCTAATTATCCCTTCACATACTGTGATTCAAGGTAGGTGCCATAGTTAATTTATCAAGACTAGGCCTTGGAGAGTGAATTAAAGTTTATAAAAGAATATCTGATACTCAAAACATTTTTCTATTCTTGTTATTCTAATTAATTATTGTCTTCTGTTACAGCTATTAAGGCCTATACAGACTTGAGCATCCCTATTAAAAAAATAGCTGCCTATTGTTCTTAATCATTTGTTTATTGATAAATTTATTATTCACTTATTACTGTGATATGTATGTTATATGGTACATTGAAATCTAATCCAGTGATCTCATCATTTCTACTGGGTTGACCTAAAGTGTAACTCAGTTGCAAAAATATTTCTTGGTGAGTAAATGTGGAGAAACTGGGGAAACAGGAATGAGCCTCCTAATAATCTTTTCTTGTCCAATATGTGCTATTTTAAAATTTCAGAAATAGTCAGTATAAATAGTGAAATTCTCAATTCCTGATAGTATCTACATATAGACATTGCAGTGTTTGGGAAACAATGTCTAACAATGTGTTGTGACTTTAAAAGGTCAGTTAAGGGACCAAACCCGCCAATGAACATTTCTAACCTTGTGACACCAGAAAATAAAAGAGCTTTTTCACCTATATCACTCACAAAGTAGAAACATGTAGAGTGAGTTTGACTTGGGTCTCCCAGCTGTAAGTATCATGCAAAACCAAGACTGTAAGGTATCAAGATCTCCCATTTTATGCACCATCTCTTGCATATTGCCAATTAATAAACATACCTGATGGTGTGAACATTCAGACCTTACCAGTACTTACTGCATACTTCATAACACTCAAGGTCTATGCATAAAATAGAGCTTGATTATTGGTAGAAAATCACTTCAAACAGCTTAACTAGAAAGATGGGGAAGATTACATCACGCAGTGTAAAAACTAGTAAATCAAAAATTTAGGTCAAAAAAATGTAAGGAGTGAGAGACAGATGAATATGCACATCAAAGTGTTCTGACCCTTGTCTCTTTCTCAAGAATCTTAAACTCCTGCTTAGTAAATTATTCTCACTCTACAGATTTAGATGAAAACATATCATCTGGGTATGAATCCAAAACTAAGTTCCTGAAAGTTTAACTGTGATTAAAGACCATACCCTTCATATGGAGAGCCAGCTATACAAATAAGAAACTACTACTAAAAGACAAGGTTTTTAAGAAAATGATTAAGATTTTTAAAATAGCCATTTTATGTGTTGGCTTTTTGATTGTTTTGTTTCACTTTGCTTTGCTCAATCACACATGGATTTTGTTAATACATAATGCATGAAAATATGAAATTAATATCTTACATGGAAATGTTTATAATAATTTAAAATATGTGTAAAATGCATCAGAGCAGAAACTCAATGTTTCATCAATTTTTACAAGAGCCTCAGCTCAAGTAATCACAGACTTCCTGCTTCACATCAGAACTTTAAGTCAGCCCATGGGTTCTTAAGTTTTTAGAATTTCTGAAAGTACATGAGAATATCCTCTAACAGATTCAGTAATGTATTATATGCAACGATATCAGCTTCTACCCTCATGATAAAAGATTCAGGCACTGTTTTTTATATATGTATGCATATTTTAATTTTTTTGCTTTTTCATTATGTGCAATATAATACTTAATTTAGAGAATAATTATAAGTAGGAATAAAAATTATAGATTATGGTGTGAAATTATCCAAATTAGAGTATGCACAAATATAAATATGACTGTGTGTAGAGAAAAAAAAGTTCCTGTCCTGTGTAGCTGATAAGCTTTTACATCTGGCCAATGTTTTAATGATTTGGGGAATTAATTCTCATTGAAGAAACCACATGGGAAGTACATTTTTTTCTCAGCCCTTTTTATAAGTGGTCAAATTGAGGAGCAGGGTTTGAACAAATACTGTTATCTAGCATTGTGATCTATACTAAGATTTTAACTCATAAACAATCTCCTCAGAGTGATCTTTTGTTCTAGTCTATGTACACCTTTGTGTGTTTGTGGCATATAAGTATATGTGACATGTATATATGTACATTCTTTATATGTATTAATAGACATGGTTAATATGGTTATTTATAATAACTGGGAAACGCTGAAGCCCACATTTGGTTTATGTATCAAGCATGATGTGATCTACTCACATAAAATATAGCATGACCTCATGATATTTGGTTATATTAAGTGAATAGACAGGGAACCAAAGGGCTGATGTTATTTCTTATTCTGCCCTTGTTGGAGAAAACATGGTGTATTCAGATTTTTTGCAAAAAAATAAACTTTAGCAGATCCGCATACACCACACAAAACAGAAAGAACCATATTTCATTTGAAAGGAAAAGAAATATTAGACTGAAAGAAAAATAAGTAAGCTGAATCTGAAATATTTGAAGGACATGAGAATGAACTTCTGAGGAAATAATGGGAAGTGACAAGCAGAATGTCTAGGGATGCAGAGTACTATAAACACTGAAATTTCTCATTGCATGAGAATTTATGGATAGGTTAAGATGGTAAATGTAATGCTAAGAAAAGTGAAGACCATACTCAACTTTCTATATAAGGCTACACTCAGAAAGAAATGAGAAGCAATTACCACCTTAGTGTAAATGCTATTTTAGCAGTTTAAGTGTGAAAAGTATGGAGTGTTACTGCTAGGCAGAAGAGTTGGATGATTTCTGAACAAAAGAACAAAGCTATGCTGTAACTGAAGAGTTTACCAGATAAGCAATCAAGCAAGTACACAGTAACCTCTCTATGCAAAAGTGAGCAAAGAGAAAACGAAGTGTATAAACACTATGTGTATAAAATATAGTAGTTTAATGATTGTAATGTGTGTGGGGGGAATGGAAATGAAAGGTTAGGAAGAAATTTCTATCAAGTCAGGCATGATGGATTACTCTTGTAATTCCAGCATTTAAGAGACAGAGGCAGGGATATTGGGAATTTGAGGCCAGCCTGTACTATCTACCAAGACCCCATCTCTTTTACTGTTTAACTCAATACCTTGATTATAATTTTGTGAATCATATTAAGAAAATAGAAATTTAACCTACAGTTAATGATTTTCTCACTAAGAAAGTATGCTCTATTAAAAGATGGGAACGGTTGATATATAGAAATTAGCTGCCATGGTAATGCTACCTCAGTAGTGCACACAGTTGTGCAATGAGGGGTTGTGGTGCTGTTGGTTAACCCTACTTCTTTTTCATGTCTCAACTTGTGCATCTTTTCTTATGAAGTTTCTCTTACCACATCAATAAATAGTTCAGACATCAAGATGTGCTCTGTCTTTAATTCTATGCATTATAGCAATCATTTATTGAATACTTATTTGATTTTACTTTTTCTTCAGAAAAATATTTTTTGCTTGAGAAAATAATTTTTTATTTATTATTTTCTGGATCTAAATATTACCAATAGCAATACTCTGTTGTGCCCAATACATTCTGAGAAGGGTTGTAGAGAGGGTATTTGTAATGACAGGAAGGCACAGACATGGATAGAAGAACTACTTTTCTGGGTAACGTTGATAACTAGTCACTGAGAAGCCTGCAAAAAGAATTGAGCTGCAATTAATATTTTTATTTTCTTTTATTTGAATTATATTTTACTCTATGAGACTGAACTCATATGCATGGTAAGCCTTCTTCCTCAGCTTCATCAGTGTTGGAAATAGAAGTATACATCTCCTTGCCTAAATCCTTGGACACATGGGATAATGCACAGTACACTATGGAAGATCACCTGATGTGGCAAACAGAGAAAGGGATTGATATGAAAATTTGTGAGAATAAATCATTGTTTCTAAACTTAATTTTATGACAGGTAAAGATTCTGTCTGTGGCTTAACTGAAGTTTTAAAGGTATTAAATTATAATTTCCCTCATCTGAAAAAAATCCTTCTGATTTGCTGTTCTCTCTTCCAGGAGATGAGTGTCAATTGCTCTCTGTGGCAGGAAAACAGCTTATCTGTGAAACGCTTTGCATTTGCCAAGTTCTCTGAGGTCCCTGAAGAGTGCTTCCTCCTGTTCACCCTCATCCTCTTCATGTTTCTGGCATCACTGACAGGCAATGCACTCATAGCCCTTGCCATCTTTACCAGTACAGCCCTACATACCCCCATGTACTTTTTCCTGGCTAACTTGTCTCTCCTAGAAATTGGCTACACTTGCTCTGTCATACCCAAGATGCTGCAGAGCCTTGTGAGTGAGGCTCGGGGGATCTCTCGAGAAGGTTGTGCCACACAGATGTTTTTCTTCACACTCTTTGGCATAACTGAGTGCTGCCTATTGGCAGCCATGGCTTTTGACCGCTACATGGCCATATGTTCCCCACTCCACTATGCAACCAGAATGAGTCGTGGGGTATGTGCCTATTTGGCAATGGTTTCATGGGCAATGGGATGCATAGTAGGATTGGGACAGACCAATTTTATTTTTTCTTTGGACTTCTGTGGATCTTGTGAGATAGACCACTTCTTCTGTGACCTTCCACCTCTCCTGGCACTTGCCTGTGGAGATATATCTCAAAATGAGGCTGCAATCTTTGTGGCAGCAGTCCTGTGCATATCTAGCCCATTTTTACTGATTATTTTTTCTTATGTCAGAATTCTGTTTGCAGTGCTGATGATGCCTTCACCTGAGGGACGCCATAAAGCTCTCTCTACCTGTTCCTCCCACCTGCTTGTGGTCACACTCTTCTATGGCTCAGGGTCTATTACCTACTTGAGGCCAAAGGCTAGCCACTCACCGGGAATGGATAAACTCTTGTCCCTTTTCTATACAGTTGTAACATCCATGCTGAACCCTATTATCTATAGTTTACGGAACAAAGAAGTCAAAGCTGCACTGAGGAGAATTCTGGGCCTGAGGAATGTCCTAAAAATTATTAGGTAACATAACTATGTAGAATTATTCACTAATAAGAATGCACAACAAATAAACATTGGTACATTTTCCTATATGACTTACATTGAGTTTCTTTTTAATTAAGAAATGCCTGTGTCTGCAATGTTATTTTCTAATTACTAACTCTGAAATGATGTCAAATATTAAGTCCTATACAATAAAGCATATTCTATTATGTTTTAGCTCACGATGACAATCTAAATTGCCTAGTTATATCTCAGAAGTCTTGCAAATCTAGCTCCTAGGTACCTATGACTTCTGATTTTTCTCCAGCCATATAGCACATGGTTTTTTATTCCATAGTAACTGTATAAATGGTATTATTTCAGTCCATATCTCTATTTTATGGTGTCAAATACTAAGTCTCTGAATTCTTTTGTAAATTATGTAAATAAAAATGTGTAAACATTAAAATATACTGAAATGTTAAGATTTAAAACCTTTTCCCTTAAAATATTAAAGAAAACATAAAACTATTTTCATGACAATATTTTAGTGCTAAAAATATCCCCCAGGCCACTCAGTCCAGGGAATATGTCAGTTAACTGCATATCTTCACCTGTCCCTCCATTCCTCCATGTCTCATCCCCAGTTCTAGAGCAGAGCACCTAGTGTAGTGTCTTCTTCCTCTCTGAATTCCAATCCCATCAGGTAATGTAGACCTTCTCCTACAATATTTCTTCACCCTATTCATCCCACTATCCCAGCTTCTAACATCATCAGACATTCCTTGGGAAGAGCCACCCCTGCAGGCCAGAGAAGCAGGTAAGTTAACTCTAGGTCTTTACTTCTTCCTTCTCTCTTTTAAATCCAATCCCTGTTCATACCCCCAGTTCTACAGGAGACCACCTGCTTCACCCTCATCTTCATCCCTGCTCCCATCTCCATTGGAACACACAGATCTTCCCCTACAACCTTTCTCCCCCTCATCACTTTATTCCACTCTCCAAATCCAGCAGGCATTCTCTGAGAACCCCCACGCTACTTCTGCCAGAGATAAAAATAGTCTAACTGAAGTCCTGAAGCTCCACAGAGGCCTCCTTCCCTCCAGCAAATCTAACCTTTCAGTCTCACTTTCATCTTTGTAGCAGATCATGGGGCCCTCCACCTCCTCCCTGGCCTCACCTCCAGCAGATCATGAAGAGCTTTTTAACCTTCCTCCTCCAACCATCCTCTTACTCTAGAATCACCTCCAGCTTGTTTCTATGGGAATCTGCCAGTCAAGTCTGACTGAGAAGTAAGCAGGCTCGTGAAGAAGGTAAGTGAGTTTCAGATTTCCATTCACCTTCCTCCTTCTTGTGGTCCATCTCTGTCCCTCCTTCCTAGCCCATTCCTATTCATAAATGTCTGTTCTTAAAACCTAGAAACACATTTTACTGTAAATGCCCAATGGTCACACTTATCAGGACTCCAGGAAATTTTCATACCAGGCAACACACAGCTACCATACTTAACTAATAAACAAGAGATCTAAAAGTGTAATACAATCAATAAGTAAAACCAAAAATGAGAGAAACTGGAAAATGAAAAATTTAGGAACCCAAATGGGAATTTCAGAGACAAGCATCACAAACAGAATACAAAAGATAGAAGACAGAATCTTAGGCATTGAAGACATAATAAAATATTTTCTCAACCAAAGAAAATATTAAATCTAAAAAATATCTAAGGGCCTGGAGACCAGCCTGGCCTCAACCAGCACAAATGGGTGATGGTAATTTGAGGATTTTGGCTTGTTTATAGGTGATTATTGGTTCCTCAAGACGTGTACTCCTAGCACTTTCTCAAAGGGTAACCTGTGGTCTGTCTGGGGTCTTGGCAACAAAGGTAGAGTCCTAATACAAGATGATCTAGACAAGTGAGAGACCACCAAGCCACAGCTGCAGAATCTAGCAATTCAAAGTCCTTTCCCTTAGCTAGGACAATGGTCTAGGAGGAGAGTTTGTAAGGCCTTCTCCTCCCTCAATAAAATTGCATTTGCCTGTTTTAATGAGTTCCTAGAGACTGTGATGTTGTTCTTTAAACCTTGAATATATAAAATACTCACCTTGTCATATATGTTATATATTATTTAAGAAAAATTTTAATTTATTTTACGTACCAATCATAGTTCCCCTCCATCCCTCCTCCTGATCACCTCTAATCACTCCCCTACCAACCTCAGCACCTCATCCAAAAGGGGAAGGCCTTCCATGGGGAGTCAGCAAATTCTGATACATTCAGTTGAGGCAGAATCAACAACCCCCACCCTCACCCCTAACTCACTCCTGCTGCCACCCATACTAAGGCTGAGCAAGGCATTCTACCCTAGGTAACAGGCTCCAAAAATTAGCTCATGCACCAAAAATAGATTCTGATCCCACTGCCAGTGATCCCTTAAATAGACCAAACTACATAACTATCTCCATCAAGAAGAGGGCCTAGTTGGGTCCGATGCAGGCTCCACATCTATAGGTCCAAATTTATGGCATGAGAGCTGTCAAGAAATAAAATGTTGACCTTTAGTTATTATGCCTGAAAGATTTTGTGGATCTTTAAAAGCTGTGAAGAAAAAAAGAGAGCTGGAGAATTCAGTATGTGAGAATAAAGAGAAAAACTATTAGGAAAGTGTGTGAGTGCTTTTCTTTTCCCTAAACCCCCTTAGATTTAAAATTTTGAGCATATCCTCACTTTGGTTTTATTCAATATCTTGGGCGCAGTCTAGGAGCTGGCTGAGTCCACAGTACTTCCTAAAATATAAGTATGAAGATATTTAAATAATATCACCTAATAATGAAGGGGAGCAAGTCAATTGGCCATTTTTGTCACCAAATAAAGCTTCTAGTACTGGGACAGGGTTACATCTAATTGAGTTATTGATTAAAGGTATCCCATAGGAAACCCTAACCAAACCAGGCTATTGCCAATATAGATTGCTCTCCTCAAACTGACAGCAAGGCCTCATTTCTGAAGACAATACTAACTAACACAACTCATTAAACAAGAAGAGGTTAAGCTGATACCCACATTAAATCTTCACCCCTACATACTATAATCTTTGGTATAGAAAACTGCTCTGCACACAATCAAAAAAGAAAAACATCAACACCAAACTACACACAAATCCTTTGATCAAAAAAAGGAGTTGTACCTGCATGATATGCTAGAGTAACTGTGGTTGCTAATTTTATGGCAACCCTACACAATTTAGAGCATCTGGAACTAACTGAGAAAATGTCTTCATAAGATCTTCCTATAGGGCATTATCATAATTAGTGATTCATCAGGGAGAGCATAGCCCATTGTGGATCATGCCATCCCTTGGCTGGTCTTCTTGGATTCTATCAGAAAGCAGGCTGAGCAAACTATAAGGAGCAAGTCAGTAAATAGCAACTGTCCGTGGCCTCTGCATCATCTCCTGACTTCAGGTTCCAGTACTATTTAAGTTCCTATCATGTCTTTCTTTACAAATGCACTAAAACAGAGTAAGGGAAATCTTTCTTCTTGACTTTGGTTATGATGTTTCATCACAGCAATAGTAAGCCTAAGCAGGACAAAAATTAGTACCAGGAGTAGGGTGTTGCTGTTAAAGATCTGACCATGTGGTTTCTAAGAGGGTTAGGAAAAGAACTTTGGAATTTTGAGCCAGAAAAGCTATTGAGTGGTCACAACTTGGTGAGCTTTTCTATGGGAGCTTGAACAATAAGGATGCTGAGAAAAATGAAAACAATGGAGTCCTGGCTTGTGAAGTTCCAGAGAAAAGTTTGAAAGTCACTTAATCAGGGCTATTACATATTATGAGTTAATAAATAATTTGTGCTTCTAATTAGCTGATACTAAAGAACCAGTTGTGATTAGCAAGAGACCAGAGCCACTAAAGTAAAACTTTTGCTTTTTTGAGACAGCTTATGCTTGTCAACTAGAAACAAAAAGTTAGCAGTGATTAAAAAGAGGCAATCATCACTTAAAGTAAATTGAATTAAAATCTTCTGGGAAGTTTTTCCTCAGAGCCAGCACAGCAATGATGTCACAAACCTTGTAGTACTAACTAATATCTGATTTAACTTAAGGTCAATGCCACAAGATAAAACCTATACCAGATAATGCTTGATTTAACAAGAACCTGAAAACAGATAGTCCAGAGACCTAGGATGAAATGAAACACTATTGGACTTTTTAAAAAATAGGAATAAAATGACTTCTAATGAAATTCTGCTATACTCATAGATTAGAGCATTGCTCTGCCATCATCAGAGAATCTTCTTCCTGTAACAGATGAGAACAAATAGAGAGACCCACAGCTAGACATTTTGCATAAAGTGAAAGACCTTAGGACATTCAACTCTAGATGGAATGTCTTCATCAAATTCTCCTTTCAGAGCTCAGGAAACACAAAGGAAAAAGGAGGCAGAGATAGTGTGAAAGCCAGATGGGATGGAGGACATCAAGAAGACAAGGCCCCCTAAATTAATCTGATCAAAGCTTGTATGAACTCACAGAGACTGAAGCAATATACACATAGTCTGCATGAATCTGTATGAGATTCTCTGGATATGTATGTGTGTGTGTGTGTGTGTGTGTGTGTGTGTGTGTGTGTGTGTATACATTTCCTGCATATACAAACATTGCCTGGGGATCTATGAGTTGTAGTAAAACTATAAGGGGCTTTCTAGCCCCTCACTGATTAGTGTTACTTACAATAATATTGATTAACACTTTCTAGGCATTGCTGCTGGAGCAGATAAATGCTTCAACTACCACCAATGGGAAAAATTTAGAAATGTATATTGTTAGTAAAGTTAGGTTTAGATGTTGTTAATGGCTTTTATATGGAAAATCTTGAAGAACGATTTAAAGTTTAGAAAAGTAAAAGTTTCGATACTTGAGTGAGGGGCTCATCAAGGTCAGGAAACAAAAGTAATGGCAGCAGGATTATGACTTGCTGATGTGCCTTTCTTGCTAGGATGGGTTGATGATCAAAGGTGACAATTAATTCTTTATATCAATTTTGCCCTAAGCTTTCTGATATGATCATAAAAAAGTTGATGAGTGGGTATACACTCTGAGGACTTAAAGTAGAAATGACTGTTTTTTTATATATAAATTTTTAGATGTGTGACTTTTTAAGAGTTACTTTCTTTAAGACTAACTTTTGAGATAAATGATAAAGTGCTTATATTCTTTTGTTGTAACTGTAAACTATAGCCTTCAAGTAAAAGAGCTGGCTAAGAAAAATACTTGGCTTGCTTACACTTTGCTAATCTGCAAAAAGTTACTTAGCTCTAAATGTATATGGTTGATTAGGAATAATTTGTTTTATACCTGTAACATATAAAATGTTTAATTATGTCTGGATATTGAGGAACATGCTTTTTTTTAATTGTATTCATTGTAATCATTCACTTGAACAAAAATAATATGTAACCATATTATAAAAGTTTTATTGCTTAAAAGATCTTTGTGGGATAAATAAACTATAAGAAAAAACGAGGAAGAAAGAAAGAAATATGTAGAAGAAATATGTTGGGGAAGAGATAGAAGGAAAATATCAGTAAAGATAAAGGGATCCAGTGATCTCCATGACAACTAGAAACTCACAAACCCCTAGCTCATAGCTGACTAAAAGGTAAGTGGCACCCTGCCCAGGCCAAGTGGAGACCACAGTCTCCAAAGTCTGGCCCTGGGACATAGCTCTTGAGACCCCACTCAAGCCAGCTCTGCCCTAAACAAAAGAAAGCAGGGAAATCCCCTGCAAGCCCAAACCCCCAGCAAAATAAAGTCTGTGGGACATCAAAGGGCCAAAACCCTGACCCATCCCCAATCCACATCATCACACAGTGACCCCAGCAACCTGCATGACAACCAGACACCCACAGACACCTGGTCTACAGCTGACTAAGAGGATACTCCAGGACAAAAACACTGACCAATCCCCAACTCACATCATTGGCAACTCCAGTGATCTTTGCCACAACTAGAAACCCATAGACCCCTGGCCCACAGCTGACTAAGAGCTAACTGAGAACCCATATTGGACAAAGAGAGACATCTTGAGACATACACAGACACACACAGAACAGATTGCACCAAAATGAGCAATCTGAGATTCAGAAAAATCCTGCAGTCAAACAAGGAAGCAATAGGTGGATGGCAGTGCAAGAATACATATAACAAAATAAAGAACAACATGGTACAACCAGAAGAATCTGGTAGTTCTACAACATCAGGACTTGAGCATAGCAATGCAAAGGAAGCAGAAAGAAACAACTTTAAAAACAACTTAATGAAGATAATAAAAGCTTTAAAAGAGAATATAAAAATTCTCTTAAAGAAATAAAAAAATACAAAAATTTAAGATATTAACAAAACCCTGAAAGAAAAGAAAGAATATCAAGAAAAAGAAAACAAACAGGTGAAGGAAACTTTAAAGATTTAAAAATTGAAATAAAAGGAATAAACAAGACACAAAACTAGGCAATGCTAGAAATAGAAAACCTGAAGAAACAAACTGGAACTAGATGCAAGCATAGCCAACAGAATACAAGAGATGGAAGAGAGAATCTCTGGAGTGAAATATTCAATAGTGGAAAAAGAAGATCAGTCAAAGAAAACACTAAAATCAAAAAAGTCATAACAAAAACTGCCCAGGAAATATGGGACACCATGAAAAAACTAAACCTAAAAATAATTGGAATTGAAGAAAGAAGAAAATACTAACTTGACAGCACAGAAAATATATTCAACAAAATCATAGAAGAAAATTTTCCCAATTTAAACAAGGAAATGCCTGTAAAGATACAAGAAGCTTACAAAACACCAAATAGACTAGAACCACCCTCCAAAGTCTGCTTGCCACACAGAACCAAGTTTAGAAAAGCACACTTTTGATACCTGAGTGAGGGACTCATCAATAGAAGAAAGAAAGAATATTAAGAGCTGCAAAGGAAAAGGCCATTACTATAGACCCATCAGAATAACACCAGAATGCAAACAATGACATCAAAAAGGTCCTGGTAAGATGTTACACAGACATTAATAGACCATGGCTGCTAGGCCAGACTACTATACCCAGCAAAACTATCAATCATCACAGATGGAGTAAACAAGATATTTTATAACAAAACCAGATTTAAACATCTATCTACAAATCTGGCCCTACAGAAAGCACTAGAGGGAAAACTCCAACCTAAGGACACAGATACACGCATGAAATCACAAGCAATAGATGATCTTTTTTTTTTTTTTAAGATTGTTACACATATATTTACTTTGTGTTCAGCTTTCCCTCTGAATTTTTTTTCCATCCCTGTATATCCTTATTCAAGGTCCCTTCCCCCTCCCGCCACATCAGGTCATTTTTTCTTCTCCACAACTCCCCATCCCCTCCCTGGGCAGGGAGCAGACAGTCCTATGGTCCCACTGACCAAATAATGCTTAGATCACTCTCAACTCCTGGCAAATCGAGTTTTGTTCCCACTCCCTCAAGAGTGAGTCAGGTGTTCCTATAGTTGGAGTGGGATCCGAAGGGTCAGTCAGTCTAGGGTGTTTCTTATCCCAAGCTGTTCAGTGGTTGTGGTTTGCAACTTGGGCATGCTTGGATTTTTCTCTTGTTTATTTGTTTAGAGACCACTAATGAGTGAGTACATCCCCTGCTTATCTTTCTGAGTTTATGATACCTCGGTCAGGAGGATATTCTCCAAATCCATCCATTTGCCTGCGAATTTTAGGATATCATTTTTTCTTACTGCTGAGTAGTATTCCATTGTGTAGATGTACCACAGTTTGTTAATCCATTCTTCAGTTGAGGGACATCTAGGTTATTTCCAGGGTCTTGCTATTACAAATAATGCTGCTATGAATATAGTTGAGCTAATACCTTTGGAGTGTGAATGTGCCTCTTTAGGGTATACACCCAGAAGTGGTATTGCTGGGTCATTGGGGAGATTGATTCTCAATTTTCTGAGAAATCACCATATTGCATTCCAAAGTGGCTCAACAAGCTTACACTCCCACCAACAATGGAGTAGTGTTCCCCTTGCTCCACATCCTCTCCAACATAGGTTGTCATCTGTGCCTTTTATCTTAGCCAATCTAACAGGTGTTAGGTGGTATCTCAAAATTGTATTGATTTGCATTTCTCTGATGGCTAAAGATGATGAGCACTTTTGCAGGTGCCTTTCAGCCATTCGTAATTCCTCTGCTGAGAATTCCCTTTTTAGATCTGAACCCCATTTTTTGATTGGGTTATTCAAGGTTTTGGGCTCTAGATTCTTGAGTTCTTTATATATCTTAGAGATCAGTCCTCTATCACTTGTAGGGTTGGTGAAAATCTTTTCCCATTCTGTAGGCTGTCGTTTTGTCCTATTGACAATGTCCTTGGCTTTACAGAAGCTTCTTAGCTTCAGGAGATCCCACTTATTGATTGTTGGTCTTAGTGTCTGTGCCACTGGTGTTATATTTAGGAAGTGGTCGCCTATGCCAATTCGTAGAAGTGTATTTCCCACTTTCTTTTCTATCATGTTCAAAGTGGCTGGGTTTAAGTTGAGGTCTTTGATCCACTTGGATTTGAGTTTTGTGTAGAGTGACAGGCTCGCATCTATTTGCATTTTTCTACACACTTCCATCCAGCTATGCCAACACCATTTGTTAAATATACTATCTTTTTTTCATTGAATGTTTTGTGCCTCTTTCTCAAAGATCAGGTGTTCATAGGTTTTTGAGCAATAGATGATCTTACAGATGAAAAACCCAAAGATGAAACACACGCACATTCTACCACTGAAAATAAGAGGAAATAATAATCACTAGTTATTCATATTCCTTAATGTCAACGGACTAAATTCACCTATAAAAAGACATACTCTAACACGATAGATAAAAAAAAAATGAAATTCATCCTTCTACTGCATATAAGAGACACACCTCAACATTAAAGAAAGACACAGGCTCAGAGTGAAAATTTAGGAAAAAAACTTTTGAATCAAATGATCCTAAGAAATAAGCTGGTATAGCTATCCTAATATCTAACAAAATAGACTTCAAACTAAAATCAATCAAAAGAAACCAGGGCAGACATTACTTATTCACCTCGGAAAAAAATCCACCAAGATGAAATCTCAATCCTGAATATTTATGCCATAACACAGGGACACCTACATATGTTTAAAAAAAGCATTATGCTAAAGCTTAAAACTCACATCAAATTCCATACATTAATATTGGAAGACTTCAATACCCCACTCTCACCAATGGATAAGTCTACTAGATAGTTGAGCTAATACCTTTGGAGTGTGAATGTGCCTCTTTAGGGTATACACCCAGAAGTGGTATTGCTGGGTCATTGGGGAGATTGAGAAAATAAGGCCTCTAACAGCTGTTATGACACAAATTGACTTAATAGATATGTACAGAACTTTCCACCCAAACACAAAGGAATATATATATTTCTCAGCACCCCATGGAACTTTCTCTAAAATTCACTACATACTAGGTCATAAAGCAAACATCAATAAAAATATGGAAATAAGTTCATGTATCTACCATTGTCTAAAGGTAGAGTTCAACAACAACAAAAAATCACAGAAAGCCTAAAAAATTATGGAAACTAAACATCTCTCAGTTGAACCACCTCTGTGTCAAAGAAGAAGTTAAGAAGGAAATTAAAGACTTCCTAGAATGCAATGAAAATAAATCCACAATGTACTCACACTTATGGGGCACAATGAAATGTCGCACGCACCCTTGCCAGCAAGGAAAGCGCAACACCCAGGATCTTCTTTCAGCAGTTTATTCGGGACCTTTACAATTGTTCTCTCTTTGTTCTTCTCTGTCTTCTCCTTCTCCCCCGGAAACCACGCCCACAGACTAGAAACTCTCAGGGCATCCAATCCCAATAAGCCACGTGGGCACAGCTCATAGGTCCACATACACAACAGCAAACCACGCCCCAGGCTCAAGCCAAATAAGCAGTTGTTTATCAAAAGAGAGTACTCACCCACGGGAGGTGGAGGCCGAAAATCAGCATTATCTTTAGGGTGCAGCAGCAGGCAGCTCTCTACAGCTCCCCCTTATTTAATAATTAAAAATTAAAAAATCAAGCAAAAGCAGCAGGCAAGAGCAGAGGCCTAATCCCCATTGTGCAAGAGGACTTGTGCTATCCCTAATCCAGGTGTCATCCACTCAGACAGGGACAGACCTGTCCGGCACCCATTTTTATGAGGACAGGATAGTGGGTGCCAACCTGTATGCAATTAGGCATGCTCTTCATGAAGCCTTACCTAGGCAAAACCATGTGCAGTGCTGAGCCTCACAACCCATGGCAAACATTACTCTTTCAAGGTAGCAAGCCAAACATGTGGGGGCTGTCCCACCTCAATGGCAGTGAAGGCTTGAACAATCATGGCCATGCTCCTATGTTGTGTGAACCTCAGTTTGCAGATGCACCACAGGCAAATCAGAATTATCAGCACCATCAAGCCAGTCAGAACATCTATTCTCGCCCATTCCTTCAGATGATTGAGGGTGGTGGACATCCATCTCATCAGTCCTTCAACAACTCCAGGGTCCACTCGAGTTGAATTCACAGCAACTACTGCAACTCTCAACTTCTCCATGGTTGCTTCAAATTCACCTGACCAATTTTCTGTAAAATAACTTGACACAACTTTAGACAAATTTGCAGCATAGGAAAATTTTTCATAGTGAATAGAAGTCATGCATAGGGCCTGATACTTCCATTCGCATCCCAACTGAGCCATCTGCAAGAGGACATCAACCTCCTCTTACACCAGGTCAATCCTTTGGTGGACCAACATCAGCCTGCCTTTAACCTGGGAAGAAATGCCTCTTTGAATGTCTAAGGCATGGGCTACATTGGCAGACACATTGTTAAGTGTTTGAGCTGTCTGGATGGTGTGACTCATAGCAATGGCAGCTGTGGTGGCCCCAATTGCAGCTAGGGAAATGGCTGTAACAACAGCTACAGTAATACCAAAATCTCTCTTGGCCCTAAACAAGCTCATGGCATTAGGGCTTTGTACCGGGACAGATACCCATTCCAGGGCCAATCCTCACCCTCAAAGTCAGCATCATACTTGTCATTTCAGACCTTCCTGATTAGCCATTCTGGTACCCATACTGGATCTTGATGGTCCTGAGGAAAGATGCAAACAGAGCCTCTTGCCCATGTAAGCACTGGATCAGGACCATGCCAGTGGCCCATGAAAATATCCTTCCACTTCACCATGCCTCTGTGGCTAGGGGTGAGAATCAGATGTCTATCTGCCGCGGAGCAGCCATCAACATCCAAATTTAAAAAATTAAGGGTAAACAGAGCTATAGATAGTCTTTCTTTGGGGGTGCGGCAGTAGCCTATTCCTCCTTTTTGTTTTTGCAAGCATTTCTTCAGCGTGCGATGAGCACGTTCCACTATGCCTTGTCCCTGTGGATTGTAAGTCAATCCATGAGTTACTTGTACATCCATTTGCCTGCAGAATGCAGTAAACTATGTTCCAGTATAAGCAGGGCCATTGTCAGTTTTTACCTGCAGGGGCTTTCCCCAAGCTGCCCAAGCCTCTAGGCAGTGCATAATGACATTGTGTCCTTTCTCTCCTGACATGGCAGTGGTACGCAAAATACCAGAGCACATGTCCACAGAAACATGTACATACTTCAAAGAGCCAAATTCAGAAATGTGAGTAACATCCATTTGCCATACTTTTAATGGCAAGATCCCTCTGGGATTAACACCTAGGGAAGGTGGGTGGTGATACACCACACATTGAGCACAATCCAAAACTATTTGACGTGCCTCAGCTCTGGATATCTGAAACTTTTGCTGTAAGGTCTTAGCATTTACATGATATAGCTGGTGAAATTCTTGAGCTTTGACTACAGGAGAGGTAAAGAATACCCAGTCCTGTCTAGTGCACATATCCACCTTGGCG
Source organism: Sigmodon hispidus (assembly GCA_004025045.1). Classification (NCBI taxonomy): domain Eukaryota; kingdom Metazoa; phylum Chordata; class Mammalia; order Rodentia; family Cricetidae; genus Sigmodon; species Sigmodon hispidus. The sequence continues at coordinate 27,809 of PVIH01014777.1, forward strand.
TTGCCTTCACCGAGTGAACCGGGAAGACCAGTATGAGCACGGACATGTTGAGGAAAAAAATCTCTCCTTTCATTGCAAAATCAAGTCTTGCAAGTGGTTAAATGGGACAGTGACCGTACTGGATGATTTGGTTGGTCCTGCCACTTCAAGCACCTTTAAAGCATTAACCACATAGGCTGAGTCAGATATCAAGTTAAAGGCAAAATGGCATTCTTTAAACACCTCACATACTATTTGAAGTTCCACTACCTGAGAAGTACCAGGAGTAAACTGATGTTGAACTGGTTGCTTGCCTTGCACCATATAGGCACCTACTCCTGTTTTCAAACCATCAGTGAATACATTGACAGCTCCCACTATCGGCTCTGTGATGGTGACCTTCAGAAAAATTATGGGGTGCTCCTTAAAAAATGTCATAAGAGGATGCTGTGGATAATGATTATCTATTTTTCTAGCAAAGGTACAGCAAAGAATCACCCAATCATCAACAACAGCACACAGGGTATTAACCTGTCCTGCTGTGTATGGCACAATTATTACAGCTGGTGCATGCCCAAAATACTGAATGGATTGTTGGATGCCATTGTGAGCTAAATCAGCTACTGCTATAGGGTAATGTTCTATACTTTTACTAGGCAATAACTTTGGGTGTATCCACAACAGTGGACCTGATTGCCATAGTACCCCTGTGGGTTGTCTGAATGTGGGTAAAAGGCACAGGGAAAAATCTTTTCCTTCCTCTATCCTATTTAGGCAGGCATCCTGCAACTCTGCTCAACTACCTGCAGTGCTTTTCTGGCTTCCACTGTCATCACTTGCGTGGAGTCTAAAGCTGACTCTCCTTTCAGAATGTCATAAAGGGGTTTCAGTTCATAATTTGCAATCCTCAGATATCCTCTAATCCAATTAATATCTCCCAGCAGCTCTTCCTCCGAGTCTGTAGACTCAGGAGTTTCTATATCAGCAAGGTTGGGGTACAACTCTCCCCCTTCACTCTGTCCTTCTTCACTGCCTGCCCCCTCCGATCTCTCCTTCCAACACCTCCAAGGTGGCCTCTTATCAGCATCAGGTGGCCTTGGCAAATGGAACCATACCTGCCTAGAACCAATCCACAGGTTTTGATCTTCCATGGAGACAAATCTTCTCGGAGCCCTTACCAAACAGCCCCAGCTTTGCTAATGCTTTTACTTTCACTTTGAGCTCAAGTTTGCAACTGCTGTTACTTTCACTTTAAGCTCAAGGTTGCCATGCGTCCACGGCTATAAGAGGTTACACCCACTTGTCAGTGAGCTCCCTCTTCGCCTTATCTACAGGTTGGAGCTACCCGCTTTGATTGTTGATCCCAATTTACCTGGGACTTACCGGTCAACCCCCCAACTGCAGAAAGTTCTGATGCCTGAAGCTCACAGGAGTTGCTCCCCATACAGGCTACCACTTGTCGCACGCACCCTTGCCAGCAAGGAAAGCGCAACACCCAGGATCTTCTTTTGGCAGTTTATTCAGGACCTTTACAATTGTTTTCTCTTTGTTCTTCTCTGTCTTCTCCTTCTCCCCCAGGAAACCATGCCCACTGACTAGAAATTCTCAGGGCATCCAATCCCAATAAGCCACGTGGGCACAGCTCATAGGTCCACATACACAACAGCAAACCATGCCCCAGGCTCAAGCCAAATAAGGAGTTGTTTATCAAAAGAGAGCACTCACCCACGGTGGGGGTGGAGGCCGGAAATTAGCACCATCTTTAGGGTGCAGCAGCAGGCAGCTCTCTACAATGAAAGCAGTCTTAAGAGGAAAATTCATAGCACTAGATGCCCATATGAAAAGCCTAGAGAAATCCCACACTAGAGAACTAACAGCACAGCTGAAAGCCTTAGAACAATTAGAAGCAAACTCACCTAGAAGGAGTAGACAACAGGAAATAATCACTTAGAGCTGAAATCAATAAAATTGAAAAAAAGAATAATACAAAGAATCAATGAATCAAAGAATTGGTTCTTTGAGAAAGTCAACTGTGGTGGAAATGTTCACTGTATGATGTAAATAAAGTCTATACTGTATAAGTAAATAAACGGTCTATGTAGAGCACCATAGAAGTGGGTAGAGAATCAGAGGACAGGCAGGTAGAAGAAGGGTGGAATTAGTCAGTCTCCATCTGACCCCAGAAGAAGAACCATGTAAGAGACACAGGTGAGCCATGGGCTGGGACACGTGGCAGATAGGATACAAGAAATGGGTTAATTTAAGATGAAAGAGCTAGCTAGTAATGTGCATGAGACATGGGCCAAACAAATAATATAAGTGTCTGATTCATTTCTTTTGGGGGACAAAAGCTTCCGCAGATCAGGTTCCAAACCTCCAGGCCCAAACGGGTCGGGAAATCTACAACAGATGATGTCCCTGGGTTGCCCAAACACCCGCATTAAGCTTGAGAAAGTTTAAAAAGCTTAAAGAATGTTCTAGATTACTGAAACAGAGCCAAAAGCAGCTTTCTGAATTGCATATTTGAATTGATTTGTGGTACATAGACAGTGCTTAGGCAGAAATTTAAAAATGGCGCATCCACAGCACACAGCTTAAACCCATACGTTTCACAGAAGACTTGGCATAAGTGTGATTGATTTAAGGTTTCTACTTATACTGAACAGAAAGGAAACAGAGTTAAAAATGATTTTTCTGGTAGCAGCATTTCCTGAGTCCGCTCTGGTTGCCAGCAGTGGCAGAGATGCCTCAGGCTCCTCTGCCATATTGAAAAGCCACCAAAAGGGGCAGAGTCAGCAATTAAAGTGATACCAACATTTTAAAAGCTCTTTGGGTTAGATAATGATTAAGGATTCTCAATAAAACAAATTTAGACTCACAAAACCTCTACACAGGGTACAATGCATGTAAAATATGCATAGGCTTCAGAGAAAGAGAAAAAAAGGGTAAAGAAAGCCCTTTAAGAAAAAGAAATAGAAATAAAGATTTAAAAAAGGCCACGTAAAGATGGCAGATAAACAGAGAGTCTGGATTATGGTTATTGTGTTTTAATTTTTTAACTTTTAGTGAGCTAACTGCAGAAAGACAATTGATTGCTAAGGCTGCTAAGTTAAATACATATATTTTAAAGATATCTTAACTTTGAAATGTTTATAAGAATATGTTGCTTGTGAAAAGAGTTTCTGCTTTTGTCTTCACAGAAGATTGAAACCTGTGAATTGGTTCTAGGCAAATGTAGTTTCATTTGCCAAGGCCTCCTGAACATTTTCAGCTTCCAAGATGGCCAGTTGAGATGATCCAGCTTCAAGACCCCATGAGATCAACAACGTCCTTTGACAGCAGGAAGTAGTAAAAGAAAGAAAGCTATGTCCAATTTCCCCAAAATATTACTTATTAATGTTTGTTTTCATTACAAATGGATAATGGTCATAGTCAATCTCTTTACAAAAAGAAAAGAAAAGGGGGATGATATGATATAGGGATGATTAGAAAAGATAAGTGGATTTTGATTTATTGGTATAAACTTAAGGTCAATTTTGTTATGCTGTATGTATTTTTCTACTCTTGATTAAGGTATGATGCTGATGTAACTCATTTAAAATTGTAATGTGTAATTGAGAAATGCAGATTAATAGTCATCTATGATAACCAAACTTATAGCCATGTTAGATTTTTTGTAGGTACACAAAGATATATTTCAATTAGATAGGTAGTCTTCAAACACTTCAAAGACATGCAGAAATGGCATTTAAAATATTTTAAGAACTTAGACTTTTCTAGACAGTGAGACAGGTCTGCTCCTGGCAGCACCAATATATTTCAGGAAAATGATGGGCATTGAAGAAACTTCATGTGGAATTTACTTTATGGCAACAGTTAGCCACTGGACAAGAAACTGTTCTGGTATTGACTGCTTGATAGTATGCTCTATAAACTGGACATGTAGGTTCCATAGGAAAGTGATCTGACCTTTGGCAGACCAAAAAGAGATGGTCCTTCAGGTTCCTGGTTTACAGAAAAAATTTCAAGGCATCCTTTAGGACACAAGGAGAAGCAACTGATGGACTGTGTCAGATTTCCTGCATCACTTAAAGGTATGACAGAGACTTTAAGCCATAAAGGCTGAAGATGGTGTCCCAACATTACAAAGGAACTTAGGATGACTGTCCAGGCAGACAGATGTCATCTCTGTCATTTTGTAGACTTTGGAAGTTGCTTGCACTTGCTGTTTATTTGGATAATATTATATCCTTCTGTGGTCTTTGATGTGGTTGAAGGTTTAATAATTATAGGTACACATGTTTTTTAGTTTAAAAGGTATATTAGATATGAAATTTAGATTCAAAATGATAAGGTAGATAATGGAATATTCTCTTTAATTTTTTGAATACAAATAGACTGGATATTGTGACTGTAATTCCTGCTTGAGAGCTGTTCTTTGTAATTTTGCTATATGGAAATTGAAACCTTCCTTTTTAATTAGACAGAAAAGAGAAAATGTGGTGGAAATGTTCTCTCTATGATGTAAATTAAGTAACTGGTTTGGCCTATGTAGAGCACCATAGAATTGGGTAGAGAATCAGAGGACAGGCAGGTAGAAGAAGGGTGGAATTAGTCAGTCTCCATCTGACCCCAGAAGAAGAACCATGTAAGAGACACAGGTGAGCCATGGGCTGGGACACGTGACAGATAGAATACAAGAAATGGGTTGATTTAAGATGAAAGAGCTAGCTAGTAATGTGCATGAGACATGGGCCAAACAAATTAATATAAGTGTCTGATTCATTTCTTTGGGGGACAAAAGCTGCCACAGACCAGGTCCGAAACCTCGGATCCAAACGGGATTGGGAAACTTTCTACAACAGTCAACATGATAGATAAGCCCTTAGACAAACTAATCAAAAAGCAGAGAGAGTATCCAAATCAACAAAATCAGAAGTGAAAAGGGGGACATAACAAAAGACCCCCAGGAAATCCAGAGAATTCTCAGATCATACTTTGAAAATCTATATTCTTCAAAAATGGAAAACCTAGAAGAAATAGACACCTTTTTGGACAGGTACCATTAACCAAAATTAAATGAAGACCAGATTAATTACCTAAACAGACATGTAACCCTAAAGGAAATCGAAGCTGTCATTAAAAGCCTCCCCAAAAATAAAAACCCAGGTCCTGATGGTTTCAGTGCAAAATTCTACCAGACATTCAAAGATGAATTACTACCATTATTCCTCAAACTATTTCACACAGTAGAAACTGAAGGAATATTGCCAAATTCCCTTTATGAGGCTAAAATTATCCTAATACCCAAGACACTGAAAGACACAACAGAGGAGAATTACAGACCAATTTACCTTATGAATATTGATGGTAAAATTCTCAACAAAATTTTGGGAAACTGTATACAACAATATACAAAAAGTATCATGTACCACGATCAAGTAAGCTTCATCCCAAAAATGCAGGGCTTGTTCAACATACAAAAAACTGTAAACATCATCCATCATATGAACAAACTAAAGGAACAAAACCACATGATCATATCCTTAGATGCTGAAAAAGCCTTTGACAAATCCAACACTCCTTTATGATAAAAGCTCTAGAGGGATCAGGAATACAGGGACAATATCTCAATATAATAAATGTGATTTACAAGAAGATGACAGCCAACATCAAACTTAATCTAAAATAACTCAAAGCAATCCCACTAAAATCAAGAACTAGACAAAGATATCCTCTCTCCCCTTATCTATTCAATATAGTTCTCAAAGTTTTAGCTAAAGCAATAAGAGAACAAAAGGAGATTAAGGGGATACAAATTGGAAAAGAAGAAGTGAAACTATCTCTGTTTGCAGATGATATGATTGTATACATAAGTGACCCACAAAATTCTTCCAAGGAACTTCTATGGCTGATAAACACCTTCAGCAATGTAGCAGGATACAAGATTAACTCAAAGAAATCAGTAGCCCTCCTATACACTAAAGATAAAAGGGTTGAAAAAGAAATAGGGGAGACATAACCCTTCATAATAGCTGCAAATAGTATTAAATACCTTCGAGTAACTATAACCAACAAAGTAACAGATCTATTTGACAAAAATTTTAAATCAATAAGAAAGAAACTGAACAGGATATCAGAAAGCTCTCCCATGTTCTTGGATAGGTAGGATCAACATATTAAAAATGGCAATTCTACCAAAAGCAATCTACAGATTCAATGCACTGCCCATCAAAATCCCAACACAATATTTCACAGACCTTGAAAGAACAATACTCAACTTCATTTGGAATAACAAGAAAGCCAGGATTGCCAAAACAATTTTGTTCAACAAAAGAACCTCAGGAGGCATCACCATCTCTGACTTCAAGCTGTACTATAGAGCTAAAGTAATAAAAACAGCCTGGTACTTGCATAAAAACAGACTTGTGGATCAATTGACTCAAACTGAGGATCCAGGTATTAACCCAAAAACCTATGAACACCTGATCTCAGACAAAGAGGCCCAAAATATTCAATGAAAAAAAAAGATAGTATCTTTAACAAATGGTGTTGGCATAGCTGGTTGCTAGTGTGTAGAAAAATGCAAATAGTTCCAAGCCTGTCACCCTGCACAAAACTCAAATCCAAGTGGATCAAAGTCCTCAACTTAAACCCAGACACACTGAACTTAATAGAAAAGAGAGTTGGAAATAGCCTGCAATGATTTGCCAATGAAGGTGACCACTTGCTAAATATAACACCAGTGGCACAGACACTGAGAACAACAATCAATAACTGGAACCTCCTGAAACTGAGAAGCTTCTGTAAAGCTAAGGACACCATCAATAAGACAAAATGACAGCCTACAGAATGGGAAAAGATTTTCACTAATCCTACAAGTGACAGAGGACTGATCTCTAAAATATATAAAGAACTCAAGAAACTAGAGCCCAAAACCTGAATAAATAACCCAATCAAAAATATGAGATTCAGATCTAAAAAGAGAATTCTCAGCAGAAGAATTACGAATGGCTGAAAGGCACTTGAAAAAGTGCTCAACATCTTTAACCATCAAGGAAATGTAAATCAAAACAATTTTGAGATACCACGTGACACCTGTCAGATTGGCTAAGATAAAAGACACAGGTGACAGCCTACATTGGAGAGGTTGTGGAGCAAGGGGAACACTCCTTCATTGTTGATGGGAGTGTAAGCTTTTTCAGCCACTCTGAAATGCAGTATGGCAGTTTCTCAGAAAACTGGGAATCAATCTCCCCAAGGACCCAGCAATATCACTCCTGGGTGTATACCCTAAAGATGCACAATCATACTCCAAAGGCATTAGCTCAGCTATGTTTATAGCAGCATTATTTGTAATAGCAAGAACCTGGAAACAACCTAGATGCCCCTCAACTGAAGTATGGATGAACAAACTGTGGTACATCTACACAATGGAGCACTACTTAGCAGTAAGAAAAAATGATATCCTAAAATTTGCAGGCAAATGGATGGATTTGGAGAATATCCTTCTGAGCGAGGTATCACAAACCGAGAAAGAGAAGCAAGGGATGTACTCACTCATTAGTGGATTCTAGAAAAAAGCAAAGCTTTTGTCCACGCTGCAAACCACAATCACTGAACAGCTTGGGATCTGAAACACCTTGGACTGGCACCTTGGATCCCACTCCCTCCAGTGGAACATTTGACCCAGTCTTGATGTTGGGATGAGGAAAGTGGATCTGCCAGGAGTGGATGCTGAACTAAACCACATTAGGACCTTGGGATTTTCTGCCCTTGCTGAGTTGGAGATGGGGAAATGTGGAGAAGAGAGAGTGACTGGAGGGAGTGAGAGGGGGAAGGGACTTTGAATACGGATATACATGGATAGAAAATGTGACTTTATTTATAATAAAAAGTAAAAATAAATAAATAAAGAGAATGTCCCCTTCAAGATTTATAATTATTCTCCCTACCATTTCTAATTTACATCAATGAAATCTTAGATATTTACCTATTAATTATTCCATGCAATAAGTGTTTGGTACCTTACTCAGATCTTCCCCATCAATACTCAATTTTTAATTTCAAGTTTTGTTGCACCTACTTTTGAAAGAAGTAAGTTGGGACATTGTCAAATCAATTTGACTAGGAAAGTGTTAAATATATTAATTTAAATATTTTATATTAAACATGACAAATATTAGTTTCATCTAAAAAGATAAACATGAAAATTAATTATGTAGCTTTTTGACTATTTTGATGACTTGGAAAAATAAAACCATTTAATAATTTACATGAATATTTTCCAATGGGCAACTAATGTTAATACTATATTTTAGTATATCTCAGGATAAGAACTTATAATAGTAGTTTCCATTAAATAACATCATTCTTTGCATTTAGTACTGATTTGTCCACCAAATACATTTAGTTCTTTTCCTTGCAATCATCAGCACTTGCCTGAAAACACAGAGCTGTCCAGTCAGACTCTCAAGAGCAGACTTAGACTGTCTCCTTACACCCTTCAGTGAGAAAAACATCCTTCTCCTCAGGAGAGTGAAAGGATAAGAACTCAGAACACACAGAATGGCAGTGACATAATTACGCCCATTGTTTTAAGAATGTCAAAATTTCAAACATATTACTGTGTGTCTATTTAAGCCTCTCTCTTTTCCTCTCTCTCTCTTTTCCTCTCCTTTCCCCTCTTTCTTTACTTTTCATGTGTTGTGTGTTTGGGTATGTGTGGTTATTATGCTGCATTATTGCCTCAAAGGACATGGTGTTCTCTCCTGGGACATACAATCCTTTTGACCTCATGTGTGGGTCTTTACTGCAACAAAGGATTTTAATACACAGACTTAGAGATGAGAATGGGGACTGTGTGAATCCCCTGCATGTTGTAAGAAGAGGACACAGAGAAAGCCAGAAGGATGCTAAACAGATGAAGAACTAATAATTCTCTCTTTGCGTGCTGTTATCAATGGTATGTTTTACAGGTTAAGTTGTCAATACTGGGCTTGGAGAATGTGAACAAAGTATAAAAATGAATAGCTTATAGTCAAAACATTTATGAGTCCTAATTGCTATTTTAATTATCATCTCCATCTCTAAAGAATAAACAGTCAACTAACACTTTTGGCTCCTTTGTCAGAAAATATCTTAAGATGAGGGGAATTCAATACATCACTTAATGTTGTGATGTGGAGACACCCACGTTACATAGTACATTGTTATCTATCAGTTGATCCAAAAATTCTACTGGGTTGAGCTAAAGTATCTCTCAGCTGTATAAATGTTCCTTGGTGAATGATTATGAAGGAACTAAGAAGTTGGGGAGATCCTCCTAATAATCTTTTTCTGCTAATCTACAGAAATTGTATGTACTATTATAGACTTGTAGCAGTTATGTCTACATAAAGGTGTAAATGAACATTTCCTGAGAATTTTTACATACAGTCACTGCAGTGTTTCAGAAATAGTATTAACAATGTATCATGCTTTCCATCAGTTAACAGATGATGAAGAAACATTTAGGCAAAAAAAAAAAAAAGATGAGATTAAAAAAAAAACCGAGTCCACCAATAAACATATCTAATCATGTGATACCAGTAGACAATTAATCTATTCACCTGAATTATTCATAAAGCAGAACCATGCAGAGTGTGCTTGCCTCGAATCCTCAAGCTGTGTAAGGCAACATGTAAAGCAAAGTCAGTAAGATACTAAAGTAATTTCATCCCATGTACCATATCTTTTCTATATTGACCCACCACTAAAAACATATCTTATGATATCAGCCTTCTAAACCCTGCCAGTGTTTACATCACACTGCTTACTGAACACATGATCTTTATAACAATGGAGATCTATGTATAAAACAAAACTTATAATTGGTAGGGAACACATTATATCATAAATCTATATTAATAGCTTTATTTTGTTATTGTAGATTGTAGACTGAATACTACACAATATCCTTGATTGCCTCCACAAGAAGTTTTTCAGAGAAATCAGTTCTGCATTTTAATGAACATTTTACTATGTATTCATAGTTAGCTTGAAAAACATTTGCAGCTTTAAGTTAAAGCAATTCAAATTGATAAACCTGAAATTTTACTTTAAGAAAATGTGAGTTAGAGACAGAGGCTTATCCATTGCAGCCTATTCTTGTACTTACTTCTTTCTGAAGAGCCCTGAAATCTGTATGTGCACCTGTATGTGTCTGCCTACAGTACATGAGACATCACTCTCTTTTCATGGGCCATTATTATACCAAAATAGAATCTTCTGATATGAATCCCAAACTACTTTGATCTCTGAATCCTGAGGATGAAATCAGCAGCTGATGGAGACCTAAAAGCAATAGAAAATTAAGTCAGAGTTTGCCTTTTTCAATATAATTTTAAATAACAAGAAAGAAATTTTATTGATTTCAAATCTTGAGGACTATACATTCATTTTGAGTGATTTAGTACTTTTTTATTTCTAGAAAAATAGCATTTTCCCAGAAAAATATTTTAAAAGTATTTACAGATTTTCTCACACTCCATTAACTTTAGTTGTCTCTGAACTTTGGAAGGTTTAAAATATACTTATGCCAGGCTATGTATTTACATTTGTCCTATAAGTACTAACGTATAAAATGATTAGGTATGCATAGACAATTAGGTTGCCAGCATTACTGCTATCTATTCTTCCACAAGGACCACCTCCATTTCTCCAGTACCTCTGGCTCTTCTCATTAATGCCGATGCTTGTATTTGGTTGCTACAGTTTGAGTTGGATGAGGTTATTTACAAAGCTTAGTTTTTGGAGTCAGTAAGCACTAGTCAGACATTCTTCTTTGCAGATACATTTTCCCCTTGGTTTCTATGTCTATGTCACTAAGGAGGTATATAGCTCCTTCCACCTGTGAGAATATATAACAAGTATTCGTATACTTGCAAATTCAACTGACAAATGATATGACAGACCCTATAAACAAAGATCTCTATGTAACAGCAAAAAATATTGCTAAGACAGAGTCAGAATGTATAAGAAAATAGTTTGGGTTAAAAAATGGTAAGTATAAAATGAGACACTGTCTCAAAAAAAGAAAAAGAAAGTAAACCAGTTTCTTGATTTCTTTCATTTGTCCTCATACAAAATTTTATATTACATGAGAAATATAAATTTTTAAACTACAGTGCAGAAAAAAATATTTCAAAGTATTTTAATATATGTGCAAGTGAATCCCAACAGACCCCCCATTATATCAGCCATTTTCTTGAGAGCTGAGTGCATCAAGGGTCTATGTAGTCACATATTTTATGCCATCTGCTCAAAAAAGCTGTATAAGTTCACTTGTTCTCTACCTTAACATTTCAGAACTGATGCACAGGTCAATGCATATCAAATTGAAAATATTAAAATAACCTACAACTATTTTTTCCCCAGGAAGATTCTGGTGACATTTTTATTCATCTGTATGTACTTTTTTACTTTTCCTTTTTTCCATAGTGGCAAATTGGTAGAAATACTTGAGCCAGAGATAAAAGTAATGATGAGCAACAAGTACCAGGTATCATGGTGTGAGATTCTCTGAAAGGTTATATATATCGGAGTAAATCTATTGTGATTGTTTTTGTGTATATGTACACATGTGGTCATGCCTGGGCAGTTGATAAATAATAAGCACTTGATAAACTAAATAATTTTATAAATTTTCATCTGAGAAGCTAAAGGGGAATATGTTACCATAATTGCCTTTTGTAAACCAGCAAATTTCAAAGCAGACACTTTGGCCAAATGTGACTTTTTTTTAACCCAGTATGATCATTATTAATTTTTTTTAACTCATATACCACCACCCCTCAATATTCTGAACAATTATTCTACTTGGTAAGTATTTGTGTATGTGTGTCGCTTTATTCAGGTGTAGACGTGTATGTGGATGTATTGTACACGTACAAGTATGCATTTTACATGTTTGTGAAAACATAGGTAGCATGTTTGAATGCAATAATATGGTAATCCCAAACTTACATTTTCACAAATATAGCCTGGGGTCCAATATCAATGTGAGTGAACCATAACGTCATTTGAACACATGCAACATATGATACTTGGTTACACCAAGTAAGCAGAGGAAGACAGAAGAGCCTGGTGGTATCTTCTGCAGTGCTTTCTTCAAGGAAATTGTGATATATTTAGATATGTGACAGATAACATTTCAAACTATGAGTATGAAAGTCCAAAACTCAAAACAACCTCAGAATATTAAGGAATATCTCATTAAGAAATGATAATCAGACACAGGCATGTAGGTGCATGCTTTAAATCCAAGCATTCAGAGAAGGTTGAGGTATTTGGGTCTCTCTTGTCAAAGCTAGCCTTGTCTATATAGTGATTTCCAAGTCAGTTTGTTATAATACCCTATTTAAAAAATAATAATAGTCAGATCAAGAGAAAAATACATCCCACTTGAGAGTTTCAAAAAGAGTGAGACTGAAGTTTGGATAATATAAGGTGCAGAAATAGAATATACAGGCAGCCAGAGAAAAGCTAAACACTGAAACTTTCTTTCTTATATATGAGGATTTACCCAAAGGTAAATGGATTGGATGTAGTGATAAACAAAAATAAATAAGGAAGATTCCATACTGGCCTACCTGTGAGGCTATAAACTGGAAGAATTTGGCAAGGAATCATTATTAGAATGGTGTGGCACTATAAGTACTGTCACAGCAATTGAATCCTGAAGTGTCCACACTAAAGGGTATTACCAACTGGTGTAAAAAAAAAAAAAAGATACAAAACTTGAAGAGATTCCAGGAGGGGACAAAGCTGTGCTGGAAATGATCTGTTCACCCAGTAAACAATAAAGGAAACACTAGCCTGTGAGAAAATAATCAAGAAGAAAAGAATAATGTAAACACTATATACTAAAAAAATATGTGGTCTGACAGAACTGAAATATTGAAGTCCATTTAGGAAATGTGTAAGGTAAATGTTTTAGTAAAGTTGTGCATGGTGGTTCTTGTCTGTAATCTCAGAACTCTGAACACTTGTGCAGTGACTGGGGTTTAGGGATAAGGCACAGCAGGGAAGTTGATTTTGAGAGCAGCCTAGGCTGCATAGCAAGACCCAGACTCATCTTTGTTTTGTTTTGTTTCAATTGACTTTTAGTAGTCTGATCCATAGATTTTCATGAATCAAATTTTAAAATTTAAATTTTAGTCTGATGTTCTTTACTTAACAAACATAGTATGATACAAATAGGAAATGCTAAGATAAATAAACTAGCTGCCATTCTGAGGTTCTCACACAGATTTGACATAATGGATAATGGTGCTCTAGAAGGTCTTCTCTTTCTCACTCATTTTAGCTCATAGTTCTGTTCTCACGAGTCTTTTCTGACCACCTCATTTACTTGTTCAATGACGAAGGCATACCCTGATTTTGAGAAATTTGGCAATAATTAGTTTGTTAAATGATTATTTGACTTTAATTTTCCACTACTAAAATATATATCTTACTTTAGGAAAAGTACAATTTATTAGTGGTTGAAACTGAATATCAATAATAGTAAGCACAAAATGGTCAGGCTCAATTCTTACTAAGTAAATGGTTAAAAGTCAGCAGATGGTGACAGGAATAAAAAAACCAAAAATAAATCTGAAGAGATCTTTTATACTAGCATTGACAATTGACTAAAGAGATCCTAAAGGAACAATGGATTATCAGTTTACCTTTTTTCTTTGTTACTACAGTAACACTCTGTAATCCAGGCTGTCATTTTTGCCTCAGCCTCCCAGGGCTTGGGTGAAAGGATAGTCTACCTATCCCAGTTAATATTTTGCCATTTAATGCTTGACAAGAAAGTATATGTTGGAAAAATGACCTACTAGTGTGAATAGGGAAAAAAATTGATTTGAAAATCTTGTGAGGGTGAGTGGTAGTTTCTAACTTTTTTTTTAATTTTCAGCTAACAAATTTCTAATTTAACTGAGGCTCTAAAATTAATAAAATGTGGTGCTATAGAAATGGTTCAGTGAGTAGGTGGCTTGCTGTATGATCTGAGGAGCTGAGTTTGGATCCTCAGTGTCCATGAAAGACTGAGCAATTCAGCATATATAATTTGTGTGTATATATGTGTGTGTGTGTGTGTGTGTGTGTGTGTGTGTGTGTGTGTGTGTGTAATTCCAACACTAAAGATATGAGAGGCAAAGCAGGTAGATCCCTGACTCAGTCTAGCAAAAACAAATACCTCCACGTTAAGGAACAAACCTTGTTTCAAAGAAAATAAGATGAAGACTGACTGAGAAAAATATTTTTGAAATTGTCACCTGACGTGTGTGTGTGTGTGTGTGTGTGAGAGAGAGAGAGAGAGAGAGAGAGAGAGAGAGAGAGAGAGAGAGAGAGAGAGAGAACATCTGAATAATTTTCCTCAGCTGCAAGAATCCTTCTGATTTGCTGTTCTCTCTTCCAGGAGATGAGTGTCAATTGCTCTCTGTGGCAGGAAAACAGCTTATCTGTCAAACGCTTTGCATTTGCCAAGTTCTCTGAGGTCCCTGAAGAGTGCTTCCTCCTGTTCACCCTCATCCTCTTCATGTTTCTGGCATCACTGACAGGCAATGCACTCATAGCCCTTGCCATCTTTACCAGTACAGCCCTACATACCCCCATGTACTTTTTCCTGGCTAACCTGTCTCTCCTAGAAATTGGCTACACTTGCTCTGTCATACCCAAGATGCTGCAGAGCCTTGTGAGTGAGGCTCGGGGGATCTCTCGAGAAGGTTGTGCCACACAGATGTTTTTCTTCATATTCTTTGGTATAACCGAGTGCTGCCTCTTGGCAGCCATGGCTTTTGACCGCTACATGGCCATATGTTCCCCACTCCACTATGCAACCAGAATGAGTCGAGGAGTATGTGCCCATTTGGCAATGGTTTCATGGGCAATGGGATGCATAGTAGGATTGGGACAGACCAATTTTATTTTTTCTTTGGACTTTTGTGGACCCTGTGAGATAGACCACTTCTTCTGTGACCTTCCACCTCTCCTAGCACTTGCTTGTGGAGATACATCCCAAAATGAGGTTGCAATCTTTGTGGCAGCAGTCATGTGCATATCTAGCCCATTTTTACTGATTATTTCTTCCTATATCAGAATTCTGTTTGCAGTGCTGGTGATGCCATCACCTGAGGGACGCCATAAAGCTCTCTCTACCTGTTCCTCCCACCTGCTTGTAGTCACACTCTTTTATGGCTCAACATCTGCCACCTATTTGCGGCCTAAGACTAGCCACTCACCAGGAATAGATAAACTTTTGGCCCTCTTCTATACATCAGTGACATCCATGCTGAACCCCATCATCTATAGTTTACGAAACAAGGATGTCAAAGCAGCATTGAGAAGAACTCTAAACCTGAGAAAGTTCTGACTACAAATAGCTAACTGCAGTAACCAAGAATCATGAAGAGTTGTCCATTGAGAGGGTGCATATACTCTGCCCAAGTAAACAAATAAAAACTGGTATGCTCTTCCTGACTGTCTTAAAAAAATCTCTAATAAACATCATTTTGTTTTCAGAGTATTCTCTTTACTCAGCACTATTTTTAATTGCAAATAATGGGAAAATGTCTGCTACTAAAGAATTTTAGTAGGTTAATTTTATACTTAAATATTTTGGTCTAAAAAGAGTTTAAAATCACCTGATGACATCTGAGAAGTCTTGAAAATAGTTGTCAGTGTACATTCTCAGCTACTGCCCACACACCTGTGACTTCTGCCCTTACAAGGTTCTCACAACATAGTACTTAACTCTTTAATAACTCTAAGAAGCAGGGTATTTTTTCTCATAAAATGTCTTTAAATTCTGTGGGTGTAATTATAGACACATAATCTAGAATTAAATAATTCTTTCGTGAATTTTATTTACAAAACATGTAAACAGTTCAATAAGGCCAACTTTCAGCTCTTGAAACTATATGCTACAAATATTTAAAGAAAAAATTGTTAGTATTTTCTGTTATACAAATGTTTTTTAAATGAAATATTAGTGATATTACAGGAGAAGAAATAAAAATATACTAAAATTCATTGGTATATTTGTAAGAGTTTCTAAAATTTATAAATTTACATATGTGCAGATGAATCTTGATTCATACATTTGGAGATACTACATCAAATTACTTCTAAGTGATCCCAGTTTGTTATGCTACAATTCAATGTTCCTCAGGACATGTAAACCCATTGCCTTGGATTGGAACAGCTAGATCTCAGGGCTGTAATGGATTAACATTTGTCTTGTGTTTCATTAGGTCAGGCCTCACTCTAGGCTTTGGGCTCCCTGGGTCTGAAATTGTTAGCAGAGGAGTAGCTCTCCTCTCCTATTGATTCCTAGGTGAAGAGAAGAAAAGAACTCCAGCCAGGTGATTCTCAAAACCATAATTTCAGATAAACACACATATAAAATATATACACTTATGTTATATATAAGTATTGAAAAGATAAAAAGAAAAATTGAAATGGCAGAAATACCTGTTGGGTGGGACTAGTCACATTTCACCTGTGCTTTCTGTCTGTGTGAAGTGGGTTTACAAGTGATGGAAGACTAATGTAAAAGGTCAGCTAGTGTCAGATAAATGGATTCTGGTTATCATTCCATAAGAAGAAAAAACAGAGTTTCTTGGAGAACTAGTAGGTTTATTTCAGAGATAAGACAAAAAAACTTAAAAATCATGAAGCATGAAAAAAAGTTGGAGACTAGATGCAGAAAATGCTGAAAAGATAAAGGCATCAATGTGAAGGAACTTTCAATGGCCAAATCTGAAGCAATTTGAGCAACAAAACAATTAATGACAGAAGTTGTTATAGTCCACAAAGTAAAATGAATACTTTGAGTCTCTATGTGTATAATAAAACAAAAAATAAAATTTCAACTGAGTGTGCCTAAAGTTTGGAGAAAATTAAAATAAATTATCATTACACTAAAACTGCAAAACTAACTCTTGCAGGCATGATTCACCAAAGCAGAAAGGAGATAATTATCCATGTCTCAGACTCAGTTTTCTGAGCCTATTTACATGCAGTGGGAATGATTAAGGCAGATATGTTGGGGAAAAATCACTAAGATACTAAAATCAATACATAAAGTTTTGAAAAGACACAGAATATCCATAGTTTCTAAGCATTTCTCCTATGACTTTGTGACCTCTATCACAAAAAGAAAACATTTTAAAGGAAGATACAAATGAAAACTATTTAAAGTAATTTCATTTCACATTGAAAGGAGCTCCTAAACCAAGTGATTAAGACGTCATGCACCCTCCCTAATGCTGAACTGAGATATGCAAAGCAGGAAACATTTCTGTGGTGTTTATGTACAATCTCAACCTAAAAGAGAGAAATCACTAGACAAGTCAAAACTCAGAGAGATTCTAGCAAAATAAGTGATAGTATCTCTTCAGAAGTGTGGTCTCAGAAAATAAAAATACTAATGAACTTTCACAGACTGGAATACTGGAATAGATTAAGATATGTAATATCTTATGTAAATGCCACCTTGAATTCTGAATTAGATCCTAGAATTGAAGACATACAGTAGTAGAGACATTGCTATAGTTATAATTAGGTCAACATCTCATGGAACTTGTAGTATTGTACTTTTCCCAATTTTTGATTTTGAGAATTAGCATTATAGATTATAAAAATATAAAACTTTTTTTATATTCATTTGGACATGAATTAGTAAATCTACAACAATGTTGATAATGCAGATATCAAGGGAATAAGTGGTCTTTAAAACTAAAACATCTGCTGGCAACCAGTTTATCAAAACTACAATAATATCTTGTTAACCAACATACCATTGCATTTGATAAACAAAAATTAAATGCAAGATTCTTACCAAGACAATTCACATAAATATGGAAGATATAGAGCACTCTAACAGCAAAAATATCTTTTGTGGAGTGCATGGATAAAAATGATCAGAGAAGAACAAAACCAAACAGCAAAATGCCTAAATTCATCTGAAGAGAGACAATGATAATGAACCTTGTTTTGACTTGTGGGACTTTCCAGGGAGCTGAAGAATTTGTAGAGAAGAATGAAAGAACATGAGACATAAAAAATAATCAAAAATAACATAACTAAAGTCCAAAAAATGCTAAAAATCAAAAATAAACTAATTTCAAAATTAATTTTCTGCCTCCCCTTGACTAACTACCCTCTTATCTTAGGCCTCTTATAAGTCTACTCCTAATAGTTGCCTTTGGCCCATAGATAGTTTCCAAACTAACCAAATTTGTCAAAAAACAAATCTTCTCCCTTCAGTCAAAGCCTATTCAAATGTATTATCACAAACTCAACTTAATTAATAAAAAACTATCATGTTAGTTATAAGGATGGAGAAATAATTTGTTAGTCTTAAGAATGGAGACATATTTTATGTTAGTCTTAAGAATGCAGAAATACTTATGCCTTAGTTCCCAACAGAACCTGAACTGCTAAGGTGTATGTATTCTGCATGGGATTATGGAATAATGCCTACAAAACAAAGCCTGTACACAACCACAAACTATCAAGAAGCTACAATGCTTGCTACAATACTTACAAAAACATAACAAATATGTGGAAAATATTATTTCAATTTAAATAAAAATATTGCTTATTACTTTGTATATTTATTAAGTTTTTGAGATAGCTTTTGAATGATTTAGATAATCATCACTGTTTATGTATTTGGTTGTTTTAATATATCAATGAAATGTTTATTTGAATGTGATTCTCACCATAAATGTTAATGTATAACAAATTATCTCAACCAAGAAATGCCATTATTTTTAAATATTTTTTTCTTTTATGTGTAAGTATGTTTTTTCTGCAGTTATATCAGCATATCACATGCATGTCTGGTACCTAGGAGGACAGAAGAATGTATCAGATCCCCTGGGACTGAAATTCAGACAGTCATGAGTTGTCACATGGGATCTGGGAATTGGTCCCAGGTCCTCTCGAAGAGCAGTTTATGTACTTAATCACTAAGGCATTTCTCCAGCTTCAAGAAATGCCATTTTTACAGAATCAGTGCCTAAACTGATTTACATTCTGCAAAGACAATTTTTTCTTCCAATGTGATAATTTAATTTTAAATACTTATATTACTGCCACTTACATTCATGTAGAGTTAGTTATCTGAAATTAGGCGACCCTTTTGTATTAACCTCTAATCAAAGCATTTTTTAAAAATCTGTATTTAGGAAATAACATCATGAAAATATGTAAACTCAATAAGGGTTATGAAATTAAATATTGTGAACATTTAGGGCAAATGTATATTTGTTGAATTTTTTGGTTTTATTTTTTCTTCTTTTTTTATTATTACGAATAAAAAAGTCACATTTTCTATCCTTGTATATCCTTATTCAAGGTCCCTTCCCCTTCCCACCACATCAGGTCATTCTCTTTTCTCCACATCTCCCCATCCTCCCATGGGCAGGCCATCCCAAGTTTCCATGGTCCCAAGGTTCCACGGTCCCAATATTGCTTAGTTCAGCCTCCACTCCTGGCAAATCCAGTTTTCTCACCCAACATCAAGACTGAGTCAAGTGTACCTCTAGGGGGAGTGGGATCCAAGGAGTCAGTCCAAGTGTTTCTAATCCCAAACTGTTCAGTGGTTGTGGTTTGCAGCTTAGGCATGCTTTGCTTTTTTGGTGTGTTTTTGTTTTGTTATGTTTAGAGTCCACTAATGAGTGAGTACACACCCTGCTTATCTTTCTGGGTTTGTGATACCTTCCTCAGGAGGATATTCTCCAAGTCCATCTATTTGCCTGCAAATTTTAAAATATCATTTTTTCTTACTGCTGAGTAGTACTCCATTGTGTAGATGTACCACAGTTTGTTAATCCATTCTTCAGTTGAGGGACATCTAGGTTGTTTCCAGGTTCTTGCTATTACAAATAATGCTGCTATGAACATAGCTGAGCTAATGCCATTGGAGTGTGAATGTGCGTCTTTAGGATATACACCCAGAAGTAGTATTGTTGGGTCCTTGGGGAGATTGATTCCCATGTTTCTGAGAAACTGCCATACTGCATTCTAGATTAGCTGAACAAGCTTACACTCCAACCAACAATGGAGGAGTGTTCCTCTTGCTTAACACCCTCTCCAGCATAGGCTGTCCTCTGTGTCTTTTATCTTAGCCAATCTGAGAGGTGTCAGGTTACCTCAAAGTTGTTTTGATTTGCATTTCTCTGATGGCTAAAGATGATGAGCCTTTTTTCAGGTGCCTTTCAGCCATTTGTAATTCTTCTGCTGAGAATTTCCTTTTTAATTCTGAACCCATTTTTTGATTGGGTTATTCAAGGTTTTGGGCTCTAGATTCTTGAGTTCTTTATATATCTTAGAGATCAGTCCTCTATCACTTGTAGGATTGGTGAAAATCTTTTCTCATTCTGTAGGCTGTCGTTTTGTCCTATTGACAGTGTCCTTGGCTTTACAGAAGCTTCTTAGCTTAAGGAAATTCCACTTATTGATTGTTGATCTTTTTGTCTGTGCCACTGGTGTTATATTTAGAAAGTGGTAGCCTGGTGTAGAAGGTTTTCCGGGCCCATTTGGGCCTGGAGGTTTGGACTTGGCCCGTGGCAGCTTTTATCTTTTAAAGAATTGAATCAGATACTTATATTAATTTTACATTGTTTGGCCCATGTCTCAAGCACATTACTAGCTAGCTTTTTCATCTTAATTTAACTCATTTCTTGTAATCTACCTGCCATGTGGTCTGGCCTGTAGCTCACCTGGATTTCTTACATGTTTCTTCCTCAGGGGTCGGATGGAGACTGTCTAACTCCACCCTTCTACCTGTCTGTCCTCTGATTCTCCACCCACTTCTATGGTGCTGTACAAAGGCCAAAACAGCTCCTTTATTTACAGCATACAGAGAATATTCCACCACAGTCATCTGTGCCAATTCATAGTAGTGTATTTTCCACTTTCTTTTCTATCAAGCTTAAAGTGTCTGGGTTTATGTTGAGGTCTTCAATCCACTTGGATTTGAGTTTTGTGCAGGGGGACAGGCTTAGATCTCTTTGCATTTTTCTAGCCAACACTATTTGTTAAAGATACTATCTTTTTTCCATTGAATATTTTGGCCCTCTTTGTTGAAGATCAGGTGTTCATAGGTTTTTGGGTTAATGTCTGGATCCTCAATTGTATTCTATTGATCCACAGGTCTGTTTTTAAGCCAGTACCAGGCTGCTTTTATTACTGTAGCTCTATAGTATAACTTGAAGTCAGGGATGGTGATGCCTCCTGAGGTTCTTTTGTTGAACAAAATTGTTTTGGCAATCCTGGCTTTCCTGTTATTCCAAATGAAATTGAGTATTGTTCTTTCAAGGTCCAAAAAATATTGTGTTGGGATTTTGATGGGCAGTGCATTGAATCTGTAGATTGCTTTCGGTAGAATTGCCATTTTTACTATGTTGATCCTACCTATCCAGGAACATGGGAGAGCTTTCCATTTTCTGATATCCTCTTCAATTTCTTTCTTCAGTGATTTAAAATTTTTGTCAAATAGATCTGTTACTTCTTTGGTTATAGTTACTCCAAGGTATTTAATACTATTTGCAGCTATTATGAGGGGTTATGTCTCCCCTATTTCTTTTTCAACCCTTTTATCTTTAGTGTATAGGAGGGCTACTGATTTCTTTGAGTTAATCTTGTATCCTGATACATTGCTGAAGGTGTTTATCAGCCGTAGCAGTTCCTTGGAAGAATTTTGTGGGTCACTTATGTATACAATCATATCATCTGCAAGTAGAGATAGATTCACTTCTTCTTTTTCACTTCGTCCAATTTGTATCCCCTTAATCTCCTTTTGTTCTCTTGTTGCTTTAGCTAAAACTTCGAGAACTATATTGCATAGATAAGGGGAGAGAGGACACCCTTGTCCAGTTCTTGATTTTAGTGGGATTGCTTTGAGTTTTTCTCCATTAAGTTTGATGTTGGCTGTCAGCTTCTTGTAGATCACCTTTATCATATTGAGATATTGTCCCTGTATTCCTGATCTCTCTAGAGCTTTTGTCATAAAGGAGTGTTACATTTGTCAAAGGGTTTTTCAGCATCTAAGGATATGATCATGTGGTTTTGTTCCTTTAGTTGGTTTAAATGATGGATAACATTTATGATTTTTTTGTATGTTAAACTAACCCTGCATATGTGGGATGAATCCTACTTGGTCATGGTGGATGATATTTTTTATATATTGTTGCTTATGGTTTGCCAAAATTTTGTTGAGAATTTTAGAATCAATATTCATGAAGGAAGTTGGTCTGTAATTCTCCTTCTTTGTTGTGTCTTTGAGTGGCTTGGGTATTAGGGTAATTGTGGTCTCATAAAAGGAATCTGGTAATATTCCTTCAGTTTCTACTGTGTGAAATAGTTTGAGGAGTAATGATAGTAATTCTTCTTTGAATGTCTGGTAGAATTCTATACTGAAACCATTTGGGCCTGGGCTTTTATTTTTGGGGAAGTTTTTAATGACAGCTTCAATTTCCTTAAGGGTTATACACCTGTTTAAGTAATTAATCTGCTCTTCATTTAATTTTGGTAGGTGGTACCCTTCCAGAAAGCTGCCCATTTCTTCTAGGTTTTCCATTTTTGTGGGATACAGATTTTAAAAATATGATCTGATAATTCTCTGGATTTCCTGAGATTCCTTTGTTATGTTCCCCTTTTTATTTCTGATTTTGTTGATTTGTACACTCTCCCTCTGCTTTTTGATTAGTTTGGATAAGGGCTTATCTATCCTGTTGACTTTCTCAAAGAAGCAACTCTTTGATTCATTGATTCTTTGTATTGTTCATTTTGTTTCA
Source organism: Sigmodon hispidus (assembly GCA_004025045.1). Lineage (NCBI taxonomy): Eukaryota > Metazoa > Chordata > Mammalia > Rodentia > Cricetidae > Sigmodon > Sigmodon hispidus. The sequence continues at coordinate 50,629 of PVIH01014777.1, forward strand.
ATTGTATTGATATCAGCTCTAAGTTTGATTATTTCCTGCTGTCTACTACATAGGCATCTAGTGCTGTGAATTTTCCTCTTAAGACTGCTTTCATTGTGTCTCACAAGTTTGGATACGTTGTGGATTCATTTTCATTAAATTCTAGGAAGACTTTGATTTCTTTTTTAATTTCTTCCTTGACCCAGAGGTTGATCAGCTGGGTATGTTCAGTTTCCTTGAGTTGGTAGGCTTTCATTGATTTTTGATGTTGTTGAATTCTAACTTTAGGCCCTGGTGGTCTGATATGATACAAGGGATTATTTTCATTTTTTTGTACCTGTTGATATTTCCTTTATGATCAATTATGTGGTCAATTTTAGAGAAAGTTCCATGAGGAGCTGTGAAATATGTATATTCCTTTGCATTTGGGTGGAAGCTTTGGTAGATATCTATTAAATCCATTTGCATCATAACTTCTGTTAGACTCCTTATTTCTCTATTGAGTCTCTGTCTGGTTGACCTATCCAGGGGTGAAAGTGGGGTATTGAAGTCTCCTACTATTAGGGCGTGAGAATTGATGTGGGATTTAAGCTTTAGCTGTGTTTCTTTTACATAGGTAGGTGCCTTTATATTAGGGGCATAAATATTCAGGACTGAAATCTCCTCTTGACCAATTTTTCCTGTGATGAATAAGTAATGACCAACTTGGTCTTTTTAATTGCTTTTAGCTTAAAGTGTACTTTGTTAGATATTAGGATGGCAACCCCAGCTTGTTTCTTAGGACTATTTGACTGGAAAATCTTTTCCCAGCCCTTTACTCTGAGCACTCCGATGGCATTAGCTCAACTATGTTCATAGCAGCATTATTTTTAATAGCAAGACATAGAAACAACCTAGATGCCCCTCAACTGAAGAATGGATTAACAAACTGTGGTACATCTATACAATGGAGTACTACTCAGCAGTAAGAAAAAATGATATCCTAAAATTGGCAGGCAAATGGATGGATTGGAGAATATTCTCCTGAGCGAGGTATCACAAACTCAGAAAGATAAGCAGGGGATGTACTCACTCATTACTGGACTCTAAACAAACCAAAAAAAAAAAAAAAAAAAAAAAAAAAGAGCAAAGCATGCCTAAGCTGCAAACCACAACCACTGAACAGCTTGGGATCAGAAACACCTTGGACTGACACCTTCAATCCCACTCCCCCTAGAGGAACACCTGACTCAGTCTTCATGTTGGGGTGTGAAAACTGGATTTGCCAGGAGTAGAGGCTGAACTAAGTGATATTAGGACCTCGGGATTGCCTGTCCATGGAGGGGATTGGGAAATTTGGAGAAGAATGACCTGATGGGGTGGGATGGGGAAGTGACCTTGATTAAGGATTTACAGGGATAGAAAATGTGACTTCTGGCTGGGACCGGTGCTCTCTGCGGCGTCCCAGCACACTCTGGAGCAGGGGGCAGCTGAACTCTGCACCTGGCCACACCCACAGCTCCTGCTGCTGCTGAGGGTATCTGCAAGGATCCCTACTGCGACGCCGAACTGAGTGAACTGAGCAAACCAACTGCAGGGGTCTCTGAGGGGCGGATTCGAACCCTGACCAGAGAGGTGACAGGAGACACACAAACCAAAGTGCCACAACTGACCAGGACCCATCTAATCGTGAACCATTGAACCCATGGGCAAACGTCAGTGCAAGAAATTACATAATAATACAAAGGGCAATATGGTAACTC
>PVIH01014778.1:0-52334 GCA_004025045.1 Sigmodon hispidus
AGATAAGCAGGGGATGTACTCACTCACTAGTGGTCTCTAAACAAACAAACAAGAAAAAAAGCCAAACATGCCCAATCAGCAAACCACAACCACTGAACAGCTTGGGATCAGAAACACCCTGGACTGACCCTTCAAACCCCAGTCCAACTATAGGAACACCTGACTCACTCTTGAGGGAGGGGGGAAAGAACTGGATTTGCCAGAAGTGGAGACTGAACTAAGCATTATTGGGTCAGTGGGACCATAGGACTGTCTGCTCCCTGCCCAGGGAGGGGATGGGGAGTTGCAGAGAAGAAAAATGACCAGATGTGGTGGGAGGGGGAAGAGACCTTGAATAAGGATATATAGGGAAAGCTGAACACAAAGAAAATATATGTGTAGCAATCTTATTTGTATTTCTACCCTTGATAAGCCATGCTTATGATTCTTATCCTCTATATAGTTATTGTTAACTCTTCTGCATTTTAAATTCTTTTTACTGTTTTTTTTTGATAAATACAAAATAAAGAAAAAAAAATAAAAGAAAAGAAAAAAAAAAAGAGGAATACCAGTATTTAAAACCTTATCACCACAGAATCCATTTTGCTTCAGACATGTATTTAGACTAGCCATTTTAAGAACAAAACACTCCCTGTAAAAAACATCAAAACTTGGTCTCCAGAAATAATCATAATCACAATCATAATAGGCTCTCAGATGGAAACTTCCTGAAATTAGCTACTAAGTATGTCTCCATCCCCACTAGTTAAAGAGTTAATGTTCTTCCTACCAAATACATATTTGCCATAGGTTCAGAGCCATGCACTTCAGGTGGTACATTCATTTATCTCTTTGCTGCTCTTTTTTTAGGTTGTCATTATTGTGTGTCATCACAAGATAGAAAGGAAATCAAACAGGACAGGATCCTGAAGGTAGGAACTGATGCAGAGGTCAGGAAGAAAGGTTGCTGTTTACTGGCTTGCTCCCTGTTGTTTGCCTAGTCCATTTTCTTGCAGAACACGGGATCACCAATCCAAGGATGGCACCGTCCACAATGGAATGAGCCTGATCCCACTGATCAGTAAATGGGAAATTACCTTACAGCTAGATATTTTGGAGGCCTTTGTCAAGTGAGGCTCCCTTCTTTCAAATAACGAATTTGTGTGCTATATTGACATAAGAATAGCCAGTACAAGATCCATAACGTAGCTGGGGGAGGGGCTTGGTCTTACCTTAACTGGATATGCCAGAGGGAACTGGCTCACCCAAGGAATCCTTACCCACTCTGAGGAATGGATGAGGAATAAGGTGGGGGAAAGCTGGGGGAGGACTGAGAAAAGGGGAGGGAGGAAGAACAAAGGTGGGTATGCAAAAAAAAATAAAGTTAAAATAAAACAATAACCTCTTTAAAAAAAAAAAAAGAAGAAGAAGAACAGCCAGCACAATACTAAAACACCTTTCAGAAAACCAAGCACGAGTAAAAACTCTGGAGGGAGATACATGAAAAAAAGCAACCTTTTTTTTTTTTTCCTAAAAATAAATAAATAAATAATAAAAAATAAAACAAAGAAAATGATCATTGTTATAAAAATAGGAACGCAGGTCAGATAGAATTTATAGAAACAGAAGTACAGAAGATTTATGCTCTTTGCATTGTATAGATTGTCATTTATTTATGCATGCATAAAATTACATGTTATTCATCTTATTTAGCATGTGAAAGTTTGGAAAAATCTATTATATTCTTTTGCTATATATACAAATTTGAGAGTTTTTTTAACCCTAAGGAGATTGCATATATGTAAGACATTGGACTTCAGAAGCATAATAAACTAATGATGCCTAGCAGGGAAATAGCTATAGATATGTAATCAAATCAATTGTTTAAAATATATTGCTACAATGGAAATAATCCCTTGTATCATATCAGACCACCAGAGCCTAAAGTTAGAGTTCAACAACATCAAAAATCAAAGAAAGCCTACCAACTCATGGGAACTAAACATCACTCAGCTGAACCACCTCTGGGTCAAAAAAGAAATTAAGAAAGAAATAAAAGTCTTCCTAGAATTTAACAAAATTGAATCCACAACTTACCCACCCAAACTTGTGGGACACAATGATTAAGAGGAAAATGCATAGCACTAGATGCCTTATATGAAAAACATAGAAAAATCTCATACTAGTGAAATAACAGCTCAGCTGAAAGCCTTAGAACAATTAGAAGCAAACTCACCTAGAAGGAGTAGACCACAGGAAATAATCAAATTTAGAGCTGAAATCAATACAATTGAAACAAAAAAAAATACAAAAAAAAATCAATGAATCAAAGACTTAGTTCTTTGAGAACATCAACAAGATAGAAAAGCCCTTATACAAAGTAATTAAAAAAGCAGAGAGAGAGAGTATCCAAATCAACAAAATCAGAAATGAAAAGGGTGACATAACAACAGACACCCAGGAAATTCAGAGAATTATCAGATCATACTTTGAAAATCTATACATCACAAAAATGGAAAACATAGAAGAAATGGACAGCTTTTTGGACAGGTACAATTTACCGAAATTAAATGAAGCACAGATTAATTACCTGAACAGACCTATAACCCTTAAGGAAATTGAAGCTGTCATTAAGAGCCTTCCCCACCCCACAAAAAAAAGCCCAAGTTCAGATGGTTTCAGTGCAGAGTTCTACAAGACATTCAAAGAAGAATTACTACCATTACTCCTCAAAATATTTCACACAGTAGAAACTGTGGGAATATTGCCAAATTCCTTTTATGAGGCCATAATTTCCATAATAACCAAGACACTCAAAGACAAAACAAAGAAGGAGAATTACAGACCGATTTCCCTCATGAATATTGATGTTAAATTTCTCAGCAAAATTTTGGCAAACTGTACACAACAATATATAAAAGATATCATCCACCAAGTAGGCTTCATCCCAGAAATGCAGGGATGGTTTAACATATGAAAAGTTGTAAACATCATCCATCATATAAATAAAGTAAGGAGAAAAAAAAAACACATGACCATATCCTTAGAAGCTGTAAAGCCTTTGACAAAATCCAACAATCCTTTATGATAAAAACTCTGAAGAGATCGGAATACAGGGAAAATATATCAATATAATAAAGGCTATTTACAAGAAACTGACAGCAACCATCAAACATGATGGAGAAAAACTCAAAGCATTCCCACTAAAATCAGGAACTAGATTAGAATGTCCTCTCTTCCCTTATCTATTCAATATAGTTCTCAAAATTTTAGCTAAAGGAATAAGAGAACTAAAGGAGATTAAGGGGATATAAATTGGAAAAGAAGATGTGAAACTATCTCTATTTGCAGATGATATGATTGTATACATAAGTGACCCATAAAATTCTACCAAAGAAATCCTAGAGCTGATAAACACCTACAGCAATGTAGCAGGATACAAGATTAACTCAAAGAAATCAGTAGCCCTTCTATACACTAAAGGAAAAAGGACTGAAAATGAAATAAGGGAAACATCATCCTTTACAGTAGCTACAAATAGCATTAAATGCCTTGGGGTAACAATAACCAAAGAAGTAACAGATCTATTTGACAAAAATTTCAAATCAATGAAGAAAGAAATTGAAGAAGATATCAGAAAATGGAAAGCTCTCCGATGTTCCTGGATAGGTAGGATCAACGCAGTAAAAATGGCAATTACCAAAAGACATATTCAATACACTGCCCATCAAAATCCCAACACAATATTTTATGAAACTTAAAAGAACAATACTCAATTTCATTTGGAATAACAGGAAAGCCAGGATTGCCAAAACAACTTTGCTCAACAAAAGAACCTCAGGAGGTATCACCATCCCTGATTTCAAGCTATACTATAGAGCTACAGTAATAAAAAAAGCCTGGTACTGGCATAAAAACAGACTTGTGGATCAATGGAATAGAACTGAGGATCCAGACATTAACCCAAAAAACTATGAACAACTGATCTTTGACAAAGAGGCCCAAAACATTCAATGGAAAAAAGATAGTATATTTAACAAATGGTGTTGGCATAGCTGGATGGAAGTGTGTAGAAAAATACAAATAGATCCGAGCCTGTCACCCTGCACAAACCTCAAATCCAAGTGGATCAAAGACCTCAACTTAAACCCAGCCACTCTGAACTTGCTAGAAAAGAGAGTGGGAAATACCTTGTTACGAATTGGCACAGGCGACCACTTCCTAAATATAACACCAGTGGCACAGACACTAAGATCAACAACCAATAAATGGAATCTCCTGAAACTGAGAAGTTCTGTAAAACCAAGAACACTGTCAAGAGGACAAAACAACAGCCTACAGAATAAAATAAGATTTTCACCAACACTACAAGTGATAGAGAATGGGTCTCTAAAATATATAAAGAACTAAGAATCTACAGCCCCAAACCTTGAATAACCCAATTAAAAAATGGTGTTCTAAACTAAAAAGGGAATTCTCAGCAGAAGAATTACAAATGGCTGAAAGACACTTGAAAAAGTACTCATCATCTTTAGTCATCAGAGAAATGCAAATCAAAACAACTTTGAGATACCACCTGACCCCTCTCAGATTGGCTAAGATTAAAGACATAGATGACAGCCTAAGCTGGAGAGGTTGGGGAGCAAGGGGAGTACTCCTCCATTGTTGGTGGGAGTGTAAGCTTATTCAGCCACTCTGGAATGCAGTATGGTGGTTTCTCTGAAAGCTGAGAATCAATATTCCCAAGGATCCAGCAATACCACTTCTGGGTATATACACTAAAGATGCACAGTCACACTCCAAAGGCATTAGCTCAACTATGTTCATAGCAGCATTATTCATAATAGCAAGAACCTCGAAAAAGCCTAGATGCCCCTCAACTGAAGAATGGATTAACAAACTGTGGTACATCTACACAATGGAGTACTATTCAGCAGTAAGAAAAAATGATATCCTAAAATTTGCAGACAAATGAATGGATTTGAAGAATATGTTCCTCAGAGAGGTATCTCAAACCCAGAAAGATAAGCAGGGGATGTACTCACTCATTAGTGGACTCTAAAAAAAAAAAAAAAAAAAAAAAAAAAGCAATAAGCAAAGCATGTCCAAGCTGCAAACCACAACCACTGAACTGCTTGAGATCAGAAACACCTTGGACTGACACCTTTGGTTCCATTGCCGCTAGAGGAGCACCAGACTCAGTTTCGATGTTGGCGTTAGAAAACTGGATCTACCAGGAGTGGAGGCTGAACTGAGCAATATTTGGTCATTGGGACACTGGGACATTGGGACATTGGGACATTGGGACCTCCAGCCCATGCTGGGGAGGAGATGGGAAGATGTGAATAAGCGAGATTGACCTGAGGGGGTTGGAGGGGGAAGGGACCTTGAATAAGGATATACACAGATAGAAAATGTGACTTTATTCATAATAGAAAAATTCCTATTTTAAAATAAAAAATATATTGCTACATTATTAATGTACACTATCAAAAATAATACTTAAATACAATTCAGTAAAATACTATTGAATGGATTATTCTATGTTTAAATAAGTTTTTGTAAATTATGTTTTTTTGTTTTTGATTTTTTAGTAAATTTGTTTTTTCCATGTTATTGTAGTCTAAATTAAGTGATAGGTTTTAGTACTGATATTTTCATATATATATATATATATATATATCATTCCTGATCTTAATATATTTGGGTTCATTAAATAGTACAGAATATGTTATAGATAAGTACTTTAGATGATAAATTAAAGAGAAAATATAAATGTTAGTATTTGATGTTTTTGAGTCCCAACAGTAAGGCCAACATTTTTAAAGCTATGGGCTGGGGAGGGCGCTCCTGTATCTTTCTTTCATGGGCAGAGGATCTGGGATAAACTACTTTCATATCTACCCGTTTAGCAACTTGATTCTATTCTTGAACTGATAGCTGTTTAGCATTCTATGATGAATGGTATGTGGTCAGCAATTTCAGAGTTTTCTGTTACTAGAATTACATTTCTAATGTAAGGATGGGTTATTATTAGCTAAAGCTTTTATTTCCTGGGATTAGGTAAAATGAAAAGGGTTATTTCTGTTGATACACCCCATTTCACATTGCAATGCAACTATCCAACTGTAAAACATCCTTAGATTTCTATTTGAATGGTCAAGGAATGGCTGATTATGTGTTATTGGCCTTTAAAGGGCCAGTGTCACTAGCAGTCAAAACAAAGTAATCCATTTAATAATTCCATAGCCATAAAAGCTTTTCATATTTTTTTTCATAAAATGTCCATGTAATAGCATTAAAAGACTTCAGACATTTAAAAATGCAACAGGAACTGTGTTGCCCGTGGGTGTTGTCAGAAGAAATTTTACTTTCAAGCCTGAAAATAGTAGTTGTTAAGTGAGTTTTCACCCATCTTTTAGCAGTCACCTCTATTTAGGGAAACGTGACTATATTAATTTTTCATTGGGATAAACTATAGAAACAGGCACAGTAAATCTGCTTTTGCCAAAAACTGTTGGCTCTTCCTTGTTGCTCATAAGGTACTAAGAGCAGAATGAAGGAGTGGCATTTCTGCCTGCATTTTCTGTCTCTTTTACTTCTCAGTTTGTCTCCACTATTGACTCTGCTCATCAAATCTATTCCCTCACTAACTCTGAAGGCACAGCAACAAAACAAAGTTTCAAACCTTCTGTCTCTCCTCTTGGATCCCAGGAACAACAACAAAATCTCAGAGAATAAAAATAGCCTCAGTCCCTGTCACACCAGAAAAGGCTTTCACCTCCGAGGGCTAGGAGTCATGCCAGAGAGAAGTTACTATCTATCTCATGAAGGCCATCTTGTACCCTTAGCAATAAAGATTTCCTTCAGACTACCTAAAAGGACCCCGGCTGAGACAACTTTGGATAGAACCACACCTTGGCTGGAAATGACTATATTTTTGTTGTATTAGCTCAGTTTGCCCTTATGCAAGACTCTGTTAGTACTCTCCAAAGACAAACTGGGGTCACTAGACCTTTTCCCAACATGTCCTCACTGAATAAATCTCTCTCATTTTCAACATTACACGTTATTCAATTGACCAGCTTACTGGAGTAAGGATTTTGCCCTAAAATCTTTGATTACAGTACCACATATAAGAAAGAGAGAGAGAGAGAGAGAGAGAGAGAGAGAGAGAGAGAGAGAGAGAGAAGGAAGTAGTAGAGGAAAATTCAAATGATGCAGAAAACACCATGGGATGTTTTCATTGGTATTAAAAATGTTCCTCTATAGCTACAAAAATATGGTTTTTGATATCTGCAGTTGTACTGTTGAGAGTGAGAAGGGATATTTAAGTCCCCTGCTAACATTTTGAGCACACACGACTAGATAGGAACAATGATAATATTGTTAAAGTTGGGCAAGTGTCCACTATTATGAATAGTACTTTACAAAAAATAAAATATATTAAATAAAGTATTTTTCCTGAGTTACAACAAGTATAGATGAGTCATTAGGATATCATTTCTAAATGAAGTTGTTATTAATTTATTTAATTAGTTATTTTCTTTGTTATTTAGGTAAAATCATTATAAAGCAAAGCACATTTAGATAAGAAGCTATTAAAATCAAATATAAAACAGAGGATGCATGATGTTAAGTTTGAGGTCAACTTAGGCTACATAGAAAGAGTGTATCTGAAAACTCCAAAACCAAGCATAAATAATCAAAATCACAATGACACATATGAGGACTAGGTTGGGGTATAACTTAGTGGTAAGTTGTTTGATTTGCATACTCATACTTGGGTTTCAATCTCATAGAGGGAGGTAAAAATTTAATAATCCCTAAGGAGTGGTTAGAATGCATTTTATACTCTTATATTATCTTATTGTCATCATGTATTTGTATGTGTGTGGGGCATATATGAAAACCAGATGTTAATAGCAACTGTCTTACTTGGTCATTGAAGATATACATATACATTGAAGAAAGGCATCTTATTGGTCATGAAACTTAATGGTTAGACTATTCGGTGTAGCCATCTTGCCCTAAGAATCTATGAATTCCCTATATTGCCTTCAAGCCCAAGAGTTGCAGGCATACTACCATATCCTCCTTGTTTTCTGTGTGTTCCTGGGATTCTGACTGATTTTCACAGTTGTACAATGTTCTTTACGCACTAAGCCATCTTTCTGGTTCCAAGTTAGTTGCTTAAAAAAATAGGAAAACCTATAAATGTAGCCAGTAACCATACTATCCAGAAAATATTGAATAGTTCCAAATTTTCTGACTATGGTAATGAAGGAAAATTTTGAATAGTAATTACTCAATTAAAACAGAGTTGTTTTGATTTCCTGCCTCCCATCTCATATTCAAAACATCTAAAAGTTAGGTGAGAAATACACATTGATAAAAAAAAATTGAACAGAAAGATGCTATTTTATAGAACATTATCCTAAGCAAAAGTGAAGATCTCAAGCCTTCATATGAAGATAAGCACAGGTCATACTTAATTATTCCTCTCTAACCTTTATTTTAATGCCAATATGGCTTCCAGAAACAAAAATAAAGATTTAAGCAACTGTTTCTCTAATGTTTCTTGTGGTGTACTGCTCATTTCCTCATGTGCAACACATTCGAGTTTTGTGACACTGTTGCACTAATTTTTTGGCTCATGTAGCTAGCAAATAAAAGACTGGACAAACAAATAAGCTTTTAAAATGAGGCAGTATCTCAGTCATCTGAGTGTAAGTTAGAAATATAACTTGCCCAATAATTTCTTCCAGTGATTCCATTTTAGAATAGAGAAAACTGAATTGGTCAAATCTGATCTGGGCCCTTGCAATACAATGAGTGTCATTTTGTCACTGTAGCTCTTTATTTCCTTTCATCCTATTTTCAATTCATACTTTACTACAGGAAAAAAACCCTGGTATTGTGGAGTTTTAAATGAAGAGAAATTTTTTCAATATTATCTTAGTTATGCTCTCTATTGCTGTGAAGAGACACCATGGCCACAACAACTGTTATCATGGAAAATATTTAATTGGAGTGGCAAATTCTGGTTTCAGAGCTATAGTCCATTATTATTATGGTGGGAAGCAGTATGGTGGCATCAGACAGACATGGTACTGGAGAAGGTATCTTAACTCACAGGCACCAGGAAGTGGTTTGTCTCACTGGGTATAATAGCATGAGCATAGAAGACCTCAAAGCCTACCCGGACAGTGACACATTTTTTTCAACAAGGCCACACCCACTCCAACAAGGCTACTGCTCCCATAATGTCACTCTCTTTAGGGGCCATTTTCTTTCAAACCACCACAATCCAATCCATGGTCTCCAAATGCTCATTGACATATCATGAAGCAAAATTGCATTAAGTCAAACTTCAAAAGTCTCATTGTCTGTACCATCCTCAAATTTATTTAAAAGTGTAAAGTTCAAAGACTCTTCTGAGACTCATGAAATCTCTTAACTATAATTCCCTCTAAAATTAAAATTAAAAAGCAGATTACATACTTTGATAATATAATGGCACAAGATATATATTACCATTCCAAACACATAAGGAAGGGAGCATACTGAGGAAATACAGAACCAAACTAGACCAAAAGTCAGCTTTGCAGACTCCAAACTCTGCATCTTCACATCTGATGTCAGAATGCTTTTCAGATTTCCAACACATTTCAACTTTGTTAAATGCAACACTTTTTTTTCCTCTTGGGCTATTTCTACTTCCTGTTTGCAGTTCTCCTGAAAAAACTTCGTAAGGTTCTGCCATCTCCAATATCTTGGAGTCTCCAAAGCAATCCAAGCTTCAATTTCACAACTTTATACAATGGCTTCTCTAGGTCTCCACTCAGGGACACCCCTGACACATGGCTGGCTTCAGTGGGTTTCCATAGTCATAAAAGCACATTCCATAATCTCTTCTATCTTTATCTCTAAAGCCAGAACCACATGTCTGAAGCTACCAAGATTTGCTGCTTTCTAGAGCTAGAACATGCCCCCTTGTTCAATTACAGTTTCAGCAGCTTTCCTTTTTCCATGGTTATCTTTACTGCCTAAGCTTGGTTGTCCTTGAACTTGCTCTAGCCAGGACTGTTCTCATACTTAGAGATCTACTAGCCTCTGCCTCTGGAGAGCTAGCAGTAAAAGTATACAAAATCACATGCTACTTTAACTTTTTCTTTAATTTCTTTTCACAAGTTGGGAACTTAGCTGGGTATGAAATTGCCCTGAGGTTGCCACTCCCTTTATTCGATTTTATAATTGGTTTTATATCTTTAAATACAGTAATACCTCCGTTCCACTTGTGGGTAATCCTTTTCTTCTCAAATATTTTTTTTTCTTGCTCAGCTTGCTTCTTTTCATGTGTATCTTCATTAGCGTTAACACTGATAACCACACATGAGAGTCTACATTAGGCTGCTTTGAGATTTCCTGTGCCAAGGGAATTAATCCACAACACTTCACTTTAGCCGTAGGCTGACACTCCAGACAAGGGCAAGAGACAGCCATTTATGTTTTCTTAAAAATAACATAAGAATAATCTAGAAAACATACTAAAATTCTTGCCCTCAAAAACTTCTTAAATCAGTGACTCACAGCTCAAATCATTCTCAGTACTATAGTCTCCAAGTGCTGAGAATGCCTTCTTCTTGCATGCCTCATTAACCAGTACCTAACAAATCCCATTGCTTTCCTAACCCAAAGTACCAAAGTCCAAATGCTTCCGAACAGAAGCATGGTCATGCTTATCACAGCAATACTCCTGGTAACAACTTCTGTCTTCCTTAGGGTTTTATTACTGTCAACTGAAACCATGACCACAGCAACTGTTATACCGAAAAGCATTTACTTGAGGGTGAAGCTTACAGCTTCAGGGCTGTAGTAAATTATCAATATGGTGGAGAACATTATGGCAGAGAGTACGACTGCATGCAGGCAGACATGGTGCTAGAAAAGTAGCTGAAATTCCTACATCTTGACTCACAGCAGCAGGTCTATATCACTAGGTATAGACAAAGCATAGAAGAATTCAAAGCTCACTCCCACAGTGACTCAATTTCTCCAACAAGGCCATACTCACTTGAACAAGGCCACCTCTCCCATTAGTGCCACGTCCTTTTGAATTCATTTTATTTAAAACCACCACAAATACTAATACCATTTTTATTTTGTTTCCAATTTTATTTTATTTTTAATTGACATGTGATTTTATATCTTTATGAGCAACAGTATGCCAGCTCTACAAACTGTTACAGTATAAGGATTATAAGGATCAGATCAGGGTAACTGATTTAAACATTTCAAGTGTGATCTGTCTGTATGTGTGTGTAAGGATCAATGCTGTAAAATAATCCTTTTGTACACTATGAATATGATTTTCTCTGGTTAATAAAAAACTAATTAGCTTATAGATAGGCAGGTAAAGGTTAGGTGAAACTCGTGAATAAAAACAGAGTGAAGGAAAGAAGGAGTAGAGCCACCAGTCAGATACAGATGAACCAGGGGATGAACATGCCTTTAAAAAAGTCCCAATATGTAATAGAGTGTAGCTAAAACTATTGGATTAATTTAAGTAGTAAGAATTAGTAACAAGACTAAGTTATCATTAAGCATTTATAATTAATAATAAATCTCTATGTGGTTGTTTGGGAGCTGGCTCTTGGGACAGAGCTGGCTGCTGGAACACACAAAATTATGCCTAAAATCTCATTAGTAGGTTTTGTGAATCATAAAATTAGCAGTTGTTAAACTCAATCACCCTGCTGTTGTATAGTATATTTATTCCTCATGTGTTATAGCACCCAGCTACTCAAAACTTCTTTTCCTCTCTTCCATTCTGTTACTCTCCCTCTTCTCACACACTTTTAGGTTCCACTAACACCTATTCATAGCATCATTTCAATGAACCAAACTTTTAAGTTCCTCATAATGGAAAAAATTTTAATATTTGTGCTTTTTGATATACTTGAATTAGAAGTTACATCCTCAAGGGTGGCTGATAATTAATTTACACTATTGATTAATCAAAACTGACCACAAAATTTACATAAATGCAAGTTTGACTTGGAAGTAGATTTTTCTCCTTTTCTCATATAGAATCAATGCATTCAATAATTCAGTCAGAAAATAAGTAAATAGGAATTAGGATGTGAACACAACTTTATAATGCTAGGTAGAAATGGATGGATCCTCTCACATTCTCAAATCAATATCAGTACCACCACTACTTCACTTACCATAGAAACAAATCTAAATAACTACTTTTAATAATGACTATTTTGAACAAAGGTCAAGGTTCTTCAGGTACATAGAATAATATCAGAGCATTGTGGGTTGCACATAAAGTGATTCTGTTTATATGTATGTGGGGCTTTTTTCTTATATTTTAAATGACAAACAAAGAAAAATCTACAATGGGCATAGTATTTAGGTCCAGTTGTAGTAGTTCTTATCTCAGCCTGGCTCTTTTTACCCAAGAAACATTACAATATCATCAAATGTTTTTTTAAGGTAATCTGTAAAAAGTTTAGTCTATAAAACAACCTAATGAAATTTAATTATAAATATAAGTTAAATCATAAGTCAATGTTTTAAAACGGCTCATGATTGTTTAAGTATATTTTATTATATATTACTCTTTTAAGGCTACATTTTTCCCTCCTTAACTCCTCTAAGAAGAGAAAGGGCAATTTAAATGCAAAATGTCTTTTTTTCCTAAAGAAGGTGTAAACCTATGAATGCATCATTGCACATGTGGATGAGCCTTTCATAAAAATGGAAAGTGAATAATGAGATATGTCTACTTCTCCAATATGATTGCTTATGAAGTTCTGACAGGAGCTTTCTCCTATGATTAAGTAATGCTCAACAGTTTTTTTGCCAAAAATATTTTAATTTAATTGATAAATTTTATTTGATAATAGTTATTCTAGATTTCACAAACCCAGATATTCTTTTTCCTTTTTAAATAGTGGATTTAAACAATTCTCTTGTTATTTTGTAATCTTTACTTCAAAAATAACCAATTAAAAAATGGCAACACCCTGAAACACCTGGCTATAAAATGAAGTAACAATAGATTTTGAATATTGTTATCCTCACACATATTTATCATTTGATGTAAGAAATATGCTTAAAATTTTATACAGAGTAGGTCAATATTGTGACATTGGTGCTAATATATGTACAGAAGTGAGTGTACATTTTTGACTCTGAAGCATGGTTACACTAGTGTCCACTAGGGAGAGCTGCCTTACAGCACACCATAGCTACCAACAAAACCACTTGTGGCCAGTCCTCACCACCTCCATACAGTATCAGTAATGGAAAAACAACAGTATTAACAACCTTTCCCAAGAAGCTGGAAGTTGAAGAACATCTTCCAAATAACCAGGATATTTATCTGATTATATTTTTGCTTTTCAAGTAATAAAACTACATAATCATGAATTTGGGGAGCTTGCTACTATCTCTCTGTGGAAAGAACATTGCTTACAACTGTTTTTATTGTCTAATTCAACATTCTGATTGGGCCCAGTACAGATAACTTCATGACAATATTCTTGATTATAAAATAAATAGTGTGCACATAATATTGACTACTGCCAAAAGCTGAGTTATGAAAACATTGAAGACTTATGTAAAGACTCATGGAGGTAAAGTGTAGTTTCCAAACACTAAAGATTATTGATGAGATAATAGCTGGAAGAACTAAAAATTTTTGATTGTGTTGAAAAGTCAATAAATAGTTTCACAATTTTAAGAAAGGTTATATGATTTAAAGATTGTGTTAGCTTTTTAATCAAATTTGGCAATTTTAGTAACTGTCCTATGAGGAAGAATACTTGTATTGGATTTTAGATGACTTTGCAGATCATTTTAAACTTGCTTCACGTGAAGGAGGGAATACAAGCAAAATCATTGTGACTGTCTAAAATCTCTCAGCTAATATACATATTTTCACATAGCTTTAATAACTAAATGCTTAAAATACGTGCTCAGTAATTTTATATTACTCTTCTAGATTATAAATTTTTAAGAAAAGTCACAACTTCTTGGGGTGTGGAATGACTTTAAATATATGTATTCCATCTGCCTCAGTTACATAAGCCTATTGATTCATGTATAAAATTAATTCTTTCCTTTCCTTCGCTCTGATTTTATTTCCTTTCATATCATTTAGCTTTAGCTCTAGCCTGACAGGTTTTTTTTTTTTTCTATTTTGCAAACAAGTTTAAAAAGAAATGTTATTAAATAAAGAAATTTCATAAATATTGGCTAAAAGTTATAAATAGGTTGTCTTTGGTATTTGTCAACATAGAGTTCTCTCAATTAAAATATTTCCTGGCTACCACAGCGTGGAGGCTGCGGAAATTGGCTCCACATCCAGCTGGCTGATTCAGTAAGAAATCAGCTGGCCTCAATTTAGACTTCTTTTCTTTTAAAGCAGTGCCAAATTGAGGATTAGTACATTGTGGAGAGGGAGGCGGGCAGCCCCACCCCTGATCGGCCATTCTTCATTCCCTAGAATGGACTTGCCTTCCCAACCCCAGCTGTGCACTGAATTAATCAACACAGGGAGCTTCCCTTGCTACTTGGTTTTCAACATTCTCATCAGGTCCCGTGCCACTTCTGACAAAAGCAAAATGTGTATCTGACAACTCTAACCCTGGAGATTTCACTCACATCCTACAGATAAACATGTACACCCCAAATGTCCACATACAGACCAAGATCTTCAACTGCAAATTGTGAAAACAATCAAAAGTTTCACCAAAACTTAGGTAAATCAAGTGAGGACAACAGGCCAGAACATTTATTGCATAACAGGTCCATCTTGGGAAATGGGTGTAAGACTGTTTTTCCAAAGAAAGTGAATAAGAATAATTTAGCTGGCAAATAGGCTGAGAAAAGACATTCTTATCAGTGCCTTCTACAAAAATGTTTATCAATATATCTACTCAAGCTTTCTGTGTAATATTTCAACCAAATTATCCAAGCTAAAATAAACTACACTAACATTTTTTGTCTATTAGTTGATACCTTCTTTGAGCCTGTGAGCAAATTAAGTGAGTAGATATAATTATTTTGTTTTTGTATAAAGAAGGTCACTTATATACATTATATTATATGCCATTATTTTTATTATACTGAGCTTAATTTGAACATCTTGAGTACTATTAAAGAAAGCATCTAAAAAAATCATTTGGGGTTATGATCTCACACATAGTGAGCCAGCTAACAATTTTGTTTGTACTTACAAGAAGATCACCTTTCTGCTATGAACACTATCCACAGGTTGAAAATGAAACTAGTGTCTTTCTGTTTCATAATTACATGCCAAAGATAATATGTTGTCTGTCTTGTGAAAAATACTGTAAAATTAAAAAATACTATGTAAAGAATTTCAATAAATGGCATCTTAATTAAGCATATTGTCCTGAAAACTTTGAAATTATAGTTGAGATGTGAATAAAACATATACAGTAAATCAGGCTCTTGATAAGTTGTCATAAGTAGCTCATCCTAGTAAAATTATATTCTTAAAAAATATAATACTAAAGATATACATAACTGTTTCTAAGTGATATGTGGGCTGTAACTGTGTTTTTAGTTTTAACACATTTTATTAAATTAATTTCCTAGTAAAAATCTGTATCCTGCAATATCCTAAGTCTAAAGTTAATATCAGCACTCTCTCTAAGTACTTCTAAGTCATGGAAAAATTGTCTAGCTTTCCAAGATTCCTTGCAATTTCCCTAAGGGTTTAAAACTAGAACATAGTATCATCAAAATATCATCCATAAAATATATATTCCAAAGAAGTTTATTAAACATAACACTGTTGTTTGTAAATTTTGTTCTAGGTATTGACCTAAATCAGAATCAAATTAACATTTTTGGAAAATAAAATGTTAGTCACATTGTTGATTTATATTATACTGTTAGGTTCTGCTTTCATTTATAGGTAAAAATGAAAATTCAAATTGGAGAACTGGCTTATAAATGCTAAAGGGAACTTGGTATAAAAAGCAAATTTGCTTTTTCTCTACAAAGTTAAATTTTAAAACCTATATTAAATTTGTGTGTTTGGAGAGAAACTAAAACAATAGCAAGAAGCAAACAGGAAAATAAATGCATTTCCGGATCAAAAAGCAATTTAGATTCCAATTGCTTTTGTAGAGATGAAATAGTTTCTGGGGCCAGATTAACAGTAGGAAAAAAAGTCATTTGGACCCTTTGCCACTGTTGTTATATTAGAATGTTGTTGGATCCCATAGGAAAACAAAGGGAACTTCTTTTCATTTCTGGGCACTGTATTTGAAAATGTTCAAGAGTTGTGAGTGGAAACCAGAATGACATCAGTGGTCATAAAAATGTGACCTTCTTCTTGATAGGAAAAAAAAAACAAATACAAATTTTCCACTGCACCTGGTATTAGGACATTAAGGAAGTATGGAGGGACAGCCTGCTCTTTTACAGAGAGCCTTAAGTATTGTTTTCAAATACTCTTGATATTTATACTTTTGAGTCACTGAAGTCTAGTTTGCTAGTCTAAGAACAGAAAAAAAATCCATCAAAACAATACTGAGTATTTTCTGCTTTCAGCTTCAGAGAAAGACAATGTGGGTACTTTTGGTGAATTGTTCTTGTATACTGATGGCCAGTTGACACAGAGAACATGGCTTAATAACCTTATTGGTGACTTTGCCTGAAGCAGGAATGTCCCCTTGGGATAAGATAACTAGATAGTTTAGTATTGATTTAATCTCTGAATTCTACCTTTAATTGCAGCCCCTATGAAGGAAGGAGGAAAAGGCTGCCTTGAATCCTGTCCTTTGCAGAACATCGTCCTCTGATTCCTTTCCTTAATAGTTACAGGGTTCTATCAATGTTTCTGCCTGCTTATTGTCCAAAGAGAAGTTCTAAAACACAAAGAGTCTAAAATTGGAGAAAATTTCTAACTTAGCATATATTTGCAAAATTAGAGCTATGATGTTATTAAATCACAGGTAGAATAGTAGAGGGCTTATAGTGACATTTTACCTAAATCTTTAATTTGGTTGACATGACATGTTAGGCTGTGTGCTGCTAAATTATAAAGGTCAACTTGACATAACCTAGAATCCCCAGAGAATCTTCAGGGAGGGATCATATAGATCAGGTGTGACTACAGGCATGTCTATGAGATAGTATAGTGATTGTTCACAGATGTAGGGAGACTTAGCCCATTTGGGCAGTACCATTGTCTAGTAAGATAATCTTCAGTATTACCTGAGAAGTGAAGACTAGCTTAGAGCAACCAGGGGAATGTATATTATCTCTTGGTTATTAAATTTGGATTCAATAAAATGAGCTGCTTGAGTTCCTGTTTTGATTGTTTTCAAAATGATGAACTGTAACCTTGAATTGTAATCCAAATAAACCAATTCACTCTCTATGGTTTTTTTTTTCTATTGGGATATTTTTTCAGAACAAAAGAAGTAATACTAGGATAAATTGCATGTCTGTTTTTGTTGTGGTTTTTTTTTAACCTTTTTGCCTTGAGTTATTACTGTAATTGATTGGATTTTTCCAGCCTCTTAAGTTGCAGATTGTATATGAAAGCTGGGTTATGAGCATGATGAGAAGCCTGGAAGAGTGTAGAATAATGAAACTCATCCACATCCACTTCCACATTAGTCTAGGATTGTCTAACTCTGAACTCACTTTGCTAGAGTCAAAATAGGTCCATCTTCTCTTGGTTTATGTATTTCATATGGGTGTAGAATTGCATGTGTTCTGTGCACTTGCATATGCTTATATTTATGAATGCATGTAGAGGCCAGAATTTGTATGGAGTATCTTTCCAAGTAACCCTTTACCCTGTTTTTGAAACCAGTTCTCTCATGGAACCTGAATCCCATTGTTTCAGCTAGACTGATTGGTAGAGAGCTATAGGTATCCAGCAGTCTCTGTCTTATTTTCCATTCACAGTCCTGAGGCTACAGATTAGCAGTTTCAGTTGCATCCAGCTTGTTGCATGTGTGCTATAAATCTTATTCAAGTAGTTGTGCTTATACACCAAGCTCTTTGATGATTATTTCATCTCCTCAAAACTGTGACTGATTTTTTAGCAATTATATATCAAATATTGTACTTAAAGTTGAACCAGTTTCACAAGATATAGAGACACTAACAGGCTCCATTAATTTTAATACTTGATATGGTATTTTTGGCTAAATATTTGATAATACAGATACTAAAATCTTTCTTGTTTTGACATTATTTGTTTCATATAAATATAGGTTAACATTCTAATGTCACTTAATAATGTACAGCGTCATACAGATTTGAAAATTTTCTCAAGCTTATAAAGACTTACATAAAAGCATTTTGGTTACTCTGATAACCAACATATTTCCACTGAGTATTGCACATTTTTAATGCTCAGAATATGATAGTAAATATTAGAAAGAAAACACACAAATAATGTCAACACAATGCAGGAAATAGTTTGCACAAGGGTTTTTAGAATCCTTTTATTTACATTTATTTTTATTCTTGTAAGATAGTGGCAAATAGTACTTTTAAATCAGCATTGTACTTTTAAACTGGCATGGGATAAAAAGAGTAAAAATTTAATTCATTAATTTTTCCTTTGTAATATTACATTGCAATTAAGAAAAGGGGATATAAATACATGATACCATAAGCATAATAACTGATAATATTGTATTTTATTGACTTTACTTTTAATTCAATATTTGTTAATACTAAATTTTATTCAAATAAAAAGTAACCTTTGCTACAAACCAAATAACAAGATATTATCAGTTCTAAAAATTTATTTACATGCCTTTTATGCATATTCATTTTTTTAGGTATGTCATACTTTATCTACTCATGAACCAAGATAAGTACTGCTCAGTGGCACTTAAAACACTTTAGATGTCTCAAGGGTTAAGAGCACTGACTCTCATAATCATCTGGTACCCCATTCTGTATACTGTATATGTAATAAATAAATAAATCTTTAAAAAATCATTTTAGCAATTTTCTGACACTGATTGTTTACTTTCAAGATCTTTCTATTTCTTGCTTTGACAAGACAAGTAATGTCTATTTGGAGACTCTATTAGTTTTCACAACCAATGTGAGCATACTTTACCTGGCTTTATGATAAGGTCTTAATAAAACAAAAATTTCCAGGTTAGGGTTAGGTTGTAGGCATCTGTATGGACCATAAGTAATTCTTTATTCCAATTTATATAAAATTATCAATTAGCTGATTATTACTATTAAGGGACAAAGTTATTTATTCAACTGAGAAATGTATGTTTTATCTATTAAAGATTCAGGGATATCATTTTATTTCTACCTCTCAGACCCTTGACTTGAGTAGCTAGTAGAATTAATTTTCTTAGAAAACCTTCAGTTTTCATATTGCCACTTTATTTTTCTTCCTGAGGATACAGTAAGATAAATGTACCACTGAGGACAATGGCTTCAGTTAGAGTCCTGACCTTAAACAGCTATCTACAGAAGAAATAAGAACTCTCAACTTCAAAAGATCAAAGTGCAATGTGGAAATCTTCTAACAAGGTCTAAAGTAAACACATTTTAGGTTGGAATAGAAAAAGAAATGAAAAATTGACCTTGTGGGAGGCAAGGGAAAGGGGGATTGACTGCACAATATTAGTGTGAGATTTGTTTGTTTAAATAGCTTATTATATTTGCATTTTGATGACTCTTGTTTCTACACTCTGCCTCCCTAACACTTTCTCTCAAATAAGAAACTGTGTTTTCCTGCACGTCTACACTAATGATTCCTCACTCAGCAAGGCTTGCACTTATTAAAGCTTTTTATTGCCACTTTGCTTAAAGAGGTGTTTGAACTCTAGCAGGTAGGCAAATCCAGAGGGGAAATTCATTTGAAAGTATTCATAATGGAATAGAGAGATGAAAAACAAAATTATTGCTGTGGACTACATTTTTTTTTCCTGCTCTTTGCAGATACATCAGATTCCTGCCCTTTAACTCAGGAATATGAAAAAAATCTTCTCTTGGGTCCTAACAGCTAACAGTATAAGAAATTTACTCCCATTCATCATAATGTGAATATAAAAAATTAAGTTGGTAGTAATATATAAGATTTTCAAGCATAGACTCATTAATTCTTCCAATCAGTAGGAAAATATTTCAAATAGGATACATGGAACAAATATAAATCTGCTATATAATTTTCTAAGAAGTGTTTTAATTTTCTACAATAATTTTATTTTTAGTAATTATTTTTCTTGTACCGTTTGTTGTTGATACATTCCCTGATGTTTTCTTAATTGATAGTTGCATGATAGAGATGGCAATGGGCATAGAGTGTTGTTGAATGACTTCCTTGTTAGAAGTATTTTCCTGTCCCGGCTTCTGAGTTCCTTACAAAATGACAACATGATATTTATAGAAGTGGAGGTAATCATTAAACTTTCAGATGTACATGAGCAATTCAATTCTCAAAGTTCTGTCTTCAGGAGAAGACTTGAACCTCAATTTTTTTTTTTTTTTTTTTTTTTTTTTTTTTTTTTTTTTTTTTTTTTTTTTTTTTTTTTTTTTTTTTTTTTTTTTTTTTTTTTTTTTTTTTTTTTTTTTTTTTTTTTTTTTTTTTTTTTTTTTTTTTTTTTTTTTTTTTTTTTTTTTTTTTTTTTTTTTTTTTTTTTTTTTAGTTACACGATCTCTTTAGATTTTAACCTTCATTAGTGTTTACTCCACAACTGTTTTAAATGGCAAAATATGCCAGAATTTTAAAATGAGTTAAGAATGTTTGAAACATTCAAGGTACATGGAAATTATAGAAAGAGTAAAACACAGAAAGGTTCTGGTTAGACTTTCAATGAAATAAGACTATTCTCAGGAACATAGGCAGGTTGTACAGAAGATAAAAGATGAGTACTCACTAAGAAATTTGCATGAAAGAAGCCTGAGAAAGTCCTCGTTGTTCAGGAATCATGAACTCTTCTTTTTACCTATAAAGTGAAATACCAAGTGACATTGAAGCAAATAGTGCAATATGCAAACAACTTGGCAGAATGTTTCAAGCAAGATCATGTTATTGTTATAAAGTTTACATATTTCTCAATTTTATATAGTATTTTAATCACTAAGGTATAATTGAAAACAATTTATTATTGTAAAAAAACATTTTGTGTTTCTCCTTGTTTAATGTAAGAAGACAAAGAGCCCTTTCTATTTCAACAGGTTGTCATTTGCTTTTTAATATATGAAATATGATAACTTTTTATGGGATGGAGGATATTAAATTGGGAAATTGTAATACCATAGCTGGAATCATGTAGGTCCATAAAGATTTTTAATATCCAGTGCATACAAAAGATATCGCTTATGAGTATATTTTGCCTTGAAAGCCATGGTAATGTTATCTGACTTTCTGTTTTGAACTGGACAGTAGATGGATATTCAAGAAAAATTTTTAAGTCTTTAATAGTCAGACCATTTAAATAAATTGGTTCTGTAACAAAAGCAAATTTTTTTCTTTCTTTGAAGATAATAATGTTTTTTGTTTTAATTTTTTTAAAGTTTTCTTTGTATATCTAACACTGCTCTTTCCGTTCTCCCTCAGCCTCCTCTCCATCCATTTCCGAAGGAGGGCAAGGAGCCCCAAGGTGGGTCAGTTCTGTCTGGCATATCCACTTGAGGTAGGTCCGAGTCTTTCATCCCAGTATTAAGGCTGACTTAGATGTTTCTCTATAGGGAATGAGCTCCGAGGTGTCAGTTCATGTACCAGGAATATACTATGATCCTACTGCAAGAGGCTCCACAAACTGCTCATGGCATTTGGCCGTCGTCAACATTTGAAGGGTTTAGTTCTTTTCTCTGAATGTTCCTTAGCAATTATTTCAGAGTCAGTGAGACAGCCATCTCTGTGGGTCTCCTCCTCATGATCCTTATCTCTTTGTTGATATAAGCTCTCCTCTTCGTTTCAACTGGATCTGGAGCTCCACCCGGTGCTTATCTATGTGTAAGGATCTGGATTCATTCTGGAAGGGCCCAGGTCTGCAAGTGAACTCGCAGCCGCCAATGAATTCAAAGGTTGAATTCACGACAGAAAACTTCAGTGGCTGCTGCACCTTACCCCTTTGCCCAATCCTAGAACGTCAAGGTGTGTTGCATTTTGATTATGTAGGCTTTTCTTTAAAGACCCCCCCGCCCAAGGGGCAACAGTCTCTTACTCTCCTTCTGCTCCAATGGAGCTAGGTTATCAACCTAGGTTTTCCTTCTCTGTATGTAGCAATAAAATATCCACCCTTCACAATGTGTCCAGCCTCCATGATGGAAATTCTTACACGTGGGCAAAATTTGTATCTCTGCTTCTGCCTCCATCCATTGCTAGATGAAGGTTCTATAATGAAAAATAGGGTGATCATTCATTTGATTATAGGGGAAGTTTTCTTTAGGTACCCTCTTCACTATTGCTTGGAGTCCTAGCCAGAGACATCTTGTGGGTTCTTTTTTATTATTTTTATTTTTTTTTATCATTTTTTGGATTAAAGTCTAATTTTTTTTATCCATGTATCCCCTTGTTCAAACTCCTTTCCCCCTCCTGCCCCTCCCGGTCACTCTTCTCTCCATCTCCTTATCTCCACCCCAGCAAGGGCAGGAGGTCCCAAGATGCAAAGGTGACTTAGCTCAGCATCCACTCTAGGCAAATCTGCTTTCCTCACCCCAACATCACGACTGGGTCAGTTGTTCCTCTGAAGGGAATGGGCTCCAAAATGTCGGTCCAAGGTGCTTCAGATCCCAAGCTGTTCAGTAGTTGCAATTTGCAGCTTGAGTGTGCTTTGCTTTTGGAGTAGTAGCTCAGTAGGTAAGAGCACTGACTGCTCTTCCAGAGGACTGGGGTTCAATTCCCAGTGCTCACATGACAGCTCACAACTGTCTAGTTCCAATTCCTAGTTTCAGGCAAACACCAAGGCAAATCTTATGGGTTCTTAAAGGTTTCCTTATTTCTAGGTCTCTTTCTAACTTAGGGTAGCTTCCTCTATCAATATATCCACTTCTTTTACCTTCTTCTCTGTTGTTCCTCCCACTGAACCTTCCCATTCTCTAATTATTTGTCCTTTCTCTTCTTGCTTTTTCCCTGTTATGATCCCAATTGTCTTAGAAGATCTTTTCTGTTTCTCCTTCCTAGAAGGACCCCTGGATGTGTCTCTTAAATACCTTCTGATCCCAAGCTGTTCAGGGGTTGTGGTTTGCAGCCTGGATATTTTGTTTCATGTCTAAAATCTATCTTTCTGGTCTATATTACCTAACTCAGAATGATACTTTCCAGATGTATCCATTTGCTTACAAATTTTAGAATGTCTTTTTTTTTTTTTTTTTTTTAAGCTAATGCTCTGGTGTCACAACCTGGTTCCACAAGAAAGATGTGACACCCAGGCTCTTTTTTCAGCAGTTTTATTCAGGAACTTTGATTCTGCTTCTGACTCTGATTCTGACTGTGGCCGATTCTCACTGACTCTCTCTCTCTGATTCTCTCTCATTCTGCTACTATGGGGAAATCCGCCCACAGCCTAAATAGCCTCTGGGCAGCCAACCCTAGTACTCCATGTAGGTTGTAGGTACTACCAATAGGTCCAGGTACGCAGAAGCAAGCCAGATCCTCAGCCTAGCCATATAAGGAATTGTTTGTCTCTGAGAGCACTCACCATGTGGAAGGTGGAGGGGAAGCCAGTGCCATCTTTAAGGCGTGGCTACACGCAGCTCTCCATACTCTGGGGGTAAGAATGTACATGTGCATCCTTTGGGTATATGCCCAATAGTGGTATTGCTGGATCATTGGAAGATTGATTGTCAGATTTCTGAGGAACTGCTATACTGCTTTCCAAAGTAGCTGTGTAAGTTCACACTCTCTTCAGCAACAGAAAAGTGTTCCCCTTGCTCCACATTCTCTCAGGCATAGGCTGTGTGATCTGTTTTTGTTTTGTGTGTGTGTGTGTTTATCTTAGCCATTCTGACAGGTGTAAGATGGTTTCTCTCAAAATTTTTTATCTGCATTTCTTTGATAGGTAAGGATGTTGAACAATTCTTTCAGTCATTTATATTTCTTTTGTTCATTATTTCCTTTTTAGTTCTAAACCCCATTTTTTATTTAATTTTTTAGTTTTTTCTAATGCTTTTGTATTATTTGCCCTCAGCTTCAGCTAAAGTGGTTAATTTATGCAAACCAAATTAAAAGCTAATTATTTTCTACTTTTAATTTTCTTCAAAAATGTTCATTTTACCCCTACCCACTACTATCTTTCCCTCTGACTTAAGTGAAGTAAGAGATAGGAGGATGTAAAACTTTTTTGAACTCAAGACTTCAGATGCTACTGTAGATCTCTTGGTACACTGGCTAAGCTTTACTCTCTCAATTCGAGGTCTCTCGAAATTCTGGATGTTACTACTCAAAACTTTTCTCTCACTAGCAGTGGGCATTTACTCAAGAATTACTTCTCTTAACTTCCTCAAGTACTGTTGTCCCATGGTTAACATCAAGATGTATGCATTCAATATGTTAAACAATAGCAATCCTACCTCACCATGAAGTCAAAAACTTTCATTATCTAAATGACATTTGGAACTCTTTTCTTTTATAGAATATCACCTACAGACCTCAATCATTTATACACTGGCAGAGTATAGAAACCATCCTTATACAAATCTGTATTTGCATCTCTCTAGTACAATGTGAAGCACAATGAAGCTTCTCAATAAATACGTATTGATTTCATGAGGGAAGAGTGTGAAAAAAGGGACAGAGGAAACTAGAAAAGTATAGAGAAAGTAGAAATTTTTAAATAAAATTTAAAAATGTTATTTTAGGGAGAACATATTTGTTTTTTTTTCACATTCCATCTATTCAGTGTATTCTGGATTTATAAATGGAGAATATAAGATATAACTTAAATGTATGATAAAATATACTTTATAGTAATTGTAACAGAAACCTGATGCTTGTTTAGCATCTAAGGAATACATTTCCATTTCCTAAAAGCAAAGATAATATATAAGATTTATATGCAAATTATCACTAGCTAAATAATACATTTTTTATTATTTCTAACAATTTTGAACTACTAGCACATTTTAATTTTTTTAAAGAAGGAGTAAAAATGTTACTAAGGATTATTTGTCCTGTTTTATTTAACATAAAGAATTCAGACCTCCACACTTGACTGCCATGATTCTGAGAGCACAGTCACAAATTTTTTGAAAAATGGATCTTTTCAAAACTCTTGAGTTGCTGGTCCTTTCACACTGTTGTATCAGAAATGCCTGTGATGCTCCAGAAGACCTGTCAGTTAGCTTACTGTGGTGATTATTTAAAAACACTGTATTGAGGTCAAAGAATTGTTTGTGTCCTAAAGGGTATCTTCTTCCTCTGAAAATATAATCTAACAATGATGTCATCAGAAAATATCTTTCAATCATGACAGCAAGGACAAAATATATGATAAAATATCCACTAGTTTCATATTTCTAAAGACCATAATTATTATTTTGGCATTAATTTTGTACCATTGATTTTTTTTTTTATTGCTGCCCTTGCCTGTAGAACTTAAATCTAGGCTTCGATTTCTTTTACATTAACTCTCCTCAAATATAATGATTACCATTTAACTTGGTGGTTACATAATCCTAGTGAAATTTTAATGTGGACATTTTGCATTAACTTTCTTCCCTTTAACAACAACAAAAAAGGAAAAGGTGGCCCCCAAATAAATGAAACTCAATTTCACGGCACATTATCTCTTTCAATTCTTTCCTCGCAGCTTTCATTTTCATTAAAATCACAGACAACCATAAATTAATAATTACTTCAGGTTGACTAAATGGAGGCCATACTATTTAGCTCTTGCTTTCCTACAGTGTCCCTTCTTGTTCATGCTGGAAAAATGTTAATTTAGATAATGTGGCTTGCCCTTTGTCTTATCGCTCTGTTTTGCAGTTTCACTGATCTATAATGGTCTGTTCTTATTAGATAGTATTAACTTTATCCTTTGTTCAATCAAGCTTTACATTTTGCTTGGAAGATAACTATTGCTAACTCTCAATTGAAATGAGCCATTATCTATACATCTTTTATATTTCAATTCTCTCAAAATTCTTTTTATGTTTACTAACTTATTTGTGATTCCATGTATACATAAATTCAATGTCCCACAACTTAAAGTGCATGGATAGGCACTTAACAAGGCAAATTGAAATATGTGAATAAAAGTCTAGCCCTGTGTAATTTAAAAGTTACAGTTTAACTATGTTGCTTTACAGTCTAAAAGAGCCTGACACGGTTTGACTCACAGAAAGGAGCAGTAACTAAAAATCCAGGCCTACTCTTCCTATTGTTGTCTTAATACTTGAGAACTCTAATTAGCTTTCACACAAGTTATTGGGTTGTTTACTTCAGCCCTACTTCCTTGGACAGCTTTTTAAGATAGGCATCTATTTTTGTAGAGGTTCCACAGGGAAAGCAGTTACACAATCAAACATTATTACACTGAGAACAATAAAGACAGAATCTGCTGGCTAAAATACAAGTTAACAGTTTAGTCTCTGGAACGACTACTATTGACAATGCTTCCATTTCCTATGTTTAGAAAAAACTAGGGGTTGTTTTGAACTAAGTAGGATTCTTTCAACACAATAATATGCTACAATGACAATTTTACATAAGTAAGTTTAACATGGACTACAGAAGAAGAAAAATAGCTTGATTAAAATATTCAATATTTATAATTTTACTTTATATTTTTTGAAAAAGTACATAATTTAAAAATGCAACAGAGTGATCCTACTTTTACCACAAGTGACCACCACCAGAGCACCAATGAACTCTGTGGAATCCTTAAGCAAATATTCCCACTTTCTGCTTTGTGGAATAAAGTATCCTGATTATAACAGCTTTCCTTTTCCTTAATATTTTTGATAAAACCCATAGTTTCTCTCATCCATAATATACAAACCAAGTACTAAGAATTAGAAAATAGTATATTCATTTTTTCTCAGTTAATACAAACTGGAACTTTAAAAGGTAAAGTAGATTAGTTATGTGGAAGGTGAATCACTAAGTAAATATATTTTCACTCTTCCATGCAAGTTATGAAAAATTTAAAACATGGTGTCCCTAAATATTTGTTTATATATATAATTGCCTCAAAATTCTACTTCTTGTACTGATGTTTTTAAATTTTAGTAAAATATGATTTCATTATTTTATTTTTCCAATGCTATTTCCTTAACTTGGATGAATCACATAAGACATGTTCACTAATGATTACATCTTAAAATTTTCCATGTGTACTAAAAGCATAGCTGTCCTGAACTCCATAATATGAAAAGTCCCAAAGGAAGCATTTGAAATGAACTCAAACAATACAATAGTCTGGAATTGATCTGGGAATCTCATTTCCCTCTTTGTACCAAAGCTCAACTCTGTTTGCTATAAATATTATGAAACAATTTTGCACGTATTAAAATCATTTAGTTCTCCAGCTAAACAACTTGTTTAATGCCACAAATTTATTTTACAGACATTTTATTTTAACCCTTACATTTTGACTACATTATTTGGTTCATAGGGAAAATTAAATATGTTATACTATGCTTTAAGTCATTTATGACTTTTTCAATTTAAAATAAATAAATACAAAGCAGTTTCATCACTAATGGGAACTCTATTAAAAGAGTGTTATATTAGAACAATAGTACATCTGTTATTTTCTTTTTAGTCTCAGACTAAACATTAAACATTCTTTTGTACCCTTGAAATAGGCCTCTTCTACAATAGACAAGTGTTATTCTTAGTAATTTATATTTGGCAGGCAAATATATTTTCTGTTATAATGTAAGTTATTCATTTAAATATTAAAAGAAAAATATAAAATATATTTTGTTTAGAAAATGTTTTATTAATTGTTTATGTAAATGCTTTATGATATGTCATAGTGCCTTTCTTTTAGTGTGTGAAACAAATTACAAGGTAGGATTTGATTTGTATTTCTATTAACAACTGAAAATGGAGAAAGAATATTCCTACATCATTCTATAATAGCTAATAATTTACAAAACAGCATATAGAGTTAAGACAAAGGCTGTCACAAGAAAAAAAATGTGCCATTGCTAACAGCAGTAAGAAGGATGGTGTCTTTCTGGTCAAGCTGTGACTAATATAAATGATGTTCAGATTGTTACCTTAACATTTATGAAAAAGCAGTGAGGAAAATGGAAACCTTTGGAAATGTGTGTGATTTTTTTGTCCAGTGCATAAGAAGCAAATATTTGGTTACTCAGGCATAAAAGACCAACTTTGCTAGGGATAATAATCCAGTCTGATGCCCTAACAGAACATAAAGAACTAGTAAAGATACTTTAAACAAAAGTAAACTTCATTTCAAGCCACATCATGGTAATAGATCCTAGAGTGTGAACAGAATATGGAGCATTTATTTGTTTTATTCAGGGCATTCACACTAAACAATTGACATGGTTTAAAGAGTAAAAAAAAAGTCTTCCTTCAAGCTTCCAAACCAGTGAAACCTCTCTCTCTCTCCTTCTCTCTCTCTCCTTCTCTCTCTCTCTCCTTCTCTCTCTCTCCTCTCTTCTCTCTCTCTCCCTCTCTCTTTCTTTATCTCTCTCCTTCTCTCTCTCTCTCTTTATCTCTCTCTCCTTCTCTCTCACTCTCCTTCTCTCTCTCTCTCCTCTCTTTCTCTCTCTCTCCCTCTCTCTCTTTATCTCTCTCTCTTTCTCTCTCTCTCTCCTTCTCTCTCTCTCTCCCTCTCTCTCTCTCTCCCTCTCTCTCTCTCTCTCTCTCTCTCTCTCTCTCTCCCCCCCTTCCCTCCCCCTTTACCTCCCTCTCCGTTAAAAATTTATTCTTCTCTCATACAATACAATCTGATCGTGGTTTCCCTTCTCTCTATTTTTTCCAGACCCTCAACTTCCTCATCCACATCCACTCCATCTCATTTCCTCTTCAGAAAAAAAGCATAGGTCTAAGAGGTGGCAGCCAAACAGGACAAAACAAGCTACAGTAAGTCAAGGCAAAAGACCTCTTATGGAGACTGGACAAGGGAAAGAGTCCCAAGAGCCAAAAAAACCCCAAAAGTCAGAGAAAATACCCACTCCCACTGTTAAAATACCAAGTTAACAGCATAACAGAAATGTAGTGGAGACTTATGCAGCCCTGGTAATTGCTACTTCAGTCTCTGTGACCCCATGTGAGCCCTGCTTTGTTACCTCTCAGGGCAGTATTCACCTGATTGGTATCCTATTTCCTCTCTAATTCCAACAGTCTTTGCTCCTCCTCTTCAGCTGGGTTTCTCATCTCCTTGGTGAGGGACCTGATAAATGCATCCAACTTTGAGTCTTTCTTTACGTAATAACAGGCAGTGGCTTCTGTCACTGCCAAAGGAAAACTCTCTGATGACTGCTGATGTAGAGAATAGCTGAATATTATTAGAAATCATTTCATTTACTTTTTTCTCAGTTGTT
Organism: Sigmodon hispidus; assembly: GCA_004025045.1. Taxonomy (NCBI): domain Eukaryota; kingdom Metazoa; phylum Chordata; class Mammalia; order Rodentia; family Cricetidae; genus Sigmodon; species Sigmodon hispidus. Next base: position 29,503 of record PVIH01014778.1, read on the forward strand.
TGTGTTTTGTTCTAAGTTAGGTGTCTTGCTGTCCAGTCTCCTGTTATTGTCTTTCCAGGCAGGGTAGGCATAGGCTCTCTCTCAGGTCTGGGTTTCAATTAAAACCAAACAGTGGTTGAGCACTCTCTCAAGTTCTGCTCCAATAATAGTCCTGTACATCTTGTAGGACAGATTGTTGCTTTAGGGTTTTGTGGCTAGGTTGATGTCCTAGCTTCTTTTTCAGTAGACAGCAGAGTATCTTCTTGCACTAAAGAGAATAGAACATAGGATGGAAGGCTTCATGCAGGCACCATTCTGATGTCTCTACATTCAATGATTGCGTGAGTGCTGTCCTTTGCTATAGAGCCACACTATCAGTTTTCAGAGACTGACCTAGCATCAGGCTGCATTGTTCAGGGATGTCCATGGTATACCTTCACCTCCTCAACTCAGGCCAACAGCTCAACCAAACAAAGCCCAGTCCCACCACTAAAATCCTTTCCTGGTTTCTAAAGATAGCTAGTTTAGACTTCGTATCCTCCATTATTAGGTATCCTCATCAGGGTCATCCTGATAGATTCATGAAGTTTTCATGGCATTTGATTTTCAAACAACCCTACAAAGACCCCGTAGCCAATTCCAGCTACCTTTCTTTGCACTCTCTTCCTACATCCCACACATGATCCCTCCAATTCTTATTTCCACTCTTCTTCAGGATACCCACAAAATTAATCTAAAGAAAATACGTCTTAAAGAATCATAAACGCACAGTGATTATAAAACCTATTCAGTATATTACTGGCAGGTAATACATACTGTAAAGTTTTGGAGATTAAAAGTCATATGGGTATAGTTGATTTAACTCATTAGTAAAATGCTAACCTAGTGAATTAAAGGTTTTATTTTTAGTCTTTAAAAAAACAGCAAAGGCTCAATATATGGAAAGAAAAGTAGAAAGGCTGTGGAAGAGGAAAACACTGGCAGGGATTTTGTCAAAAGATAGTTCATTATATCACTGGTTTGGAGAGGTTTTGATAAGCTTAGAAAACTCAGCACAAGAGCTACTTTTTTCTCAGAATGCCATAAATTCTGATGTATTACAAATTATTATAATCATATGTCTGAATTAATAAAAATGAATTAACAAACATAAATTAACAAAAAGGGATATTGAAACTATATAACCCTTAAATTTTAAAAGAGTAATAGCATTAGCAAATAAATACCTATAGTAGCTGGCAAATAAAAATCTCCAAATATCAAAAATAATAATTGAAAATAATAAAAGTTAATGCACTGCAATACTGTGTAATAGTCATTATTATGTTTAATTTCCATGTTTTATTCACATATTAATTATCAGGTATGAATAATTTCTTTTATTTTTAACAGATTAGGGAATACTTGCTTGCAATTATAAACTACCTCTTACTTAATATAGTTATGAAAATGAAAAATTTTTATTCCAAAGAAGCAAACACCAGAATTAACAATCTTAAAACAATGCATTTGATGGTATGTTTGAACTTGGTATCTTTTCAGAAGTATATTCCCACAAAAAGGAAGGAAGAAAAGCATGCATTATGTTATTCTAAAATCTGTATCTTAAAGATTTTTAAAGTCAATGAAACTTGAAGTAGAAACAATCAAAGAAATGGTAGAAGTAAACTATTGAGAGGTAAAAAAGAAACTCTCAAGTTGAGGTCACTGTAGTTGAGTTGAGAATCACATACAGTATGGTTGAGGGTCAATAGAAAAGTCTTACAACTAGACAAATCATGACATTACCTCACCGTGATGAAGAACATCCTAAAATCTTCCAAAAGAAAAGAACTAAGGTTAGTCTTCATTTCTTTAATTTCAGAAGGTACTCACTTTCTGAAAATTACACTCTTAAAATTAAGTGTTATTAATTGCTAAGACATAATGTGTATATATAGACAATACAAAAAAGATTTCAGAAAATATCTTAATAATTCTATATTTAAAGCAATCATAATTTTCCCTAATTCAAGATAATTAAAAAAGATTTTGTAATAGAATGTGGATGAATATTTGAGGACATTGCTCTGATTTAATGAAAAGAAAGACAGATATATATAAAATTTCTAGAATGGTCAAAGTAAGATGTGTTCAATCAGTTAAGATGATGACAAGAATGTTACAACAAGAATAGGTTTTTTTTCTCCCATGAATTAACAAACTGTGGTACATCTACACAATGGAGTACTATACAGTAGTAAGAAAAAATGATATAGTAAAATTTGGAGGCAAATGGATAGATTTTGAGAATATCCTCCTGAGCAAGGTCTCACAAATCCAGAAGGATAAGCAGGGGATGTACTCACTCATTAGTGGAATTTGAGTAAAAATATTCTTATTTCATTGAAAGACAATGGATGAATACAATGATTTCACACACACACACACACACACACACACACACACACACACACACACACACAAACCCTTCTGGTTTGATTGTAGAAGGGTTCCGTAGCAGAAATTTGTGGTGGCCATAGTGCATTCATTGGCATTAGCTGTGCCTTACTGTGCTTTCTTTATTTGTAGCTGAGCATAACCTGGCTTGAGGAGCTTTAGATTTTATCTTTTATGTTTCATGTATCTAAGAGAAAAGAGACGTTTTATTATGGCAGTTTTTTTTTTTAGCTATCCTGAATGTTTTGCTGTTTTATATGAAGTTTGATATTGATTTTCAAAAAAGAAAAGAAAAAAACGTATGGTTTCTAACCTCAACTGAAACATTCCTAGTATTCTTTAATAATTTCTCAATTTCCTGTCATTGAAAACTCTTTAGTTTTTCTCATTATTTTAATAAATTATCTTCTAGCCTTTTATACCTGTTTCTTCACAATCCTACTCAATTATGGCTATTATTTTATATCTCACTGTAAAAATATGTCATCAACCAGAGGACAATATCCAGAAATGTTTGTGATTATAATAGTATGTGTATTGTCATTCCTGTTACAATAAATGATTTATATATGTCCTGAAAAAAAACTGAAAGTAGTAAAAAGTGATGTAACTGGAAAGATATGCTAGAAGATGCCAAGAAATAGCAGTGGATCATGGGGAGCATATTGTCTAGTGATCTAACCTACCTTTACTCCATTAACTAGAAATAACAGTGGATCATGGGGAACATATTGCCTAGTGATCTAACCTACCTTTACTCCATTAACTAGAAATAACAGTGGATCATGGGGAACATATTGTCTAGTGATCTAACCTACCTTTACTCCATTAACTAGAAATAACAGTGGATCATGGGGAACATATTGACTAATGATCTAACCTATCCTTACTCCATTAACTAGAAATAACAGTGAATCATGGGGAGCATATTGTCTAGTGATCTAACCTATCTTTACTCCATTAACAAGAAATAGCAGTGGATCATGGGGAGCATATTGTCTAGTGATCTAACCTATCTTTACTCCATTAACAAGAAATAGCAGTGGATCATGGGGAGCATATTGTCTAGTGATCTAACCTATCTTTACTCCATTAACAAGAAATAGCAGTGGATCATGGGGAACATATTGTCTAGTGATCTAACCTATCCTTACTCCATTAACTAGAAATAACAGTGAATCATGGGGAGCATATTGTCTAGTGATCTAACCTATCTTTACTCCATTAACAAGAAATAGCAGTGGATCATGGGGAACATATTGACTAGAGATCTAACCTATCCTTACTCCATTAACAAGAAATAGCAGTGGATCATGGGGAACATATTGACTAGAGATCTAACCTATCCTTACTCCATTAACAAGAAATAGCAGTGGATCACGGGGAGCATATTGACTAGTGATCTAACCTATCCTTACTCCATTAACAAGAAATAACAGTGGATCATGGGGAACATATTGACTAGAGATCTAACCTATCCTTACTCCATTAACTAGAAATAACAGTGAATCATGGGGAGCATATTGACTAGAGATCTAACCTATCTTTACTCCATTAACAAGAAATAACAGTGGATCATGGGGAACATATTGACTAATGATCTAACTACCTTTACTTCATTTTGTGCCACTCTAAGAGAACATCCCCAAATGGCTAATCTATGAGGAGTAAAAATTTAATTTTCAGATTTGTAAACAAGGAAGTTCAAAGTTCAAACTCAAAACTCCAGAAACTGATGAGAATTTTCTCTCAGCACAGTTCTGTGCTAAAAGTACAACTTATCTACCTTTGTATATTCCTGCTGGCCCCATGCCAAGTGGCAAGTATAAACTATCTGACTGCATAATCCCACACATAGTACTTGTACTATTGTGCTTTCATGGAATAGAAAGAGGAAGCAAGTTTCTTTAAACACGTCACACTTATGTATGTGTTCCACAACACTGATCTTCAACTCTGACCAAGAACAAAGTTAAGAATAAGTACTGATTTTCCAGAACACATTATATTGTGTCATTTTCTTTTTAACTCTTATTATGATCATAACAAATTCTGCTGGAACGTACAGTGCTATACAGATTTAATCAGAAATTTGAGTTTAATTTGAAAATTTACTATACTTTAAAATGTATCTTCATTTATATTGCACGAAAAATATTAGTTCATAGGACACAGAAAAGTAACACTCAAGAAAACTGGCCCAAGCATCTAGTTCACGTTTGATTAACATTAATTTTCTCACATCATCACATCTGCTTAAACACATCTTCTGTTTTTACATTCTGTTACAAGATTACATCTTTGTTGAGCATAGGTATTCTAATTTGATATTTCTAAATACTCTAATCTTTGTATTTCTTTTATTTAGTAAATGGAAAAATTATTGTTAAAATTGGAGATGGCATTTTAAACATTTGTTTCCTACTAGAACTTTATTAAATTAAATCAATCTCTGATTTTGGCTAATACATTAATGACATAAGAGCATTGGAATGCTTGACCTGAAGACTTTAAGGCTAATCTTGTACATGAGAATTACCATTCAAGAAAAAAATGCATGATTTTTTTAAAAACAATAGTAGGAAGTATATTGCTATATAGATTGGGTTATATCAATCTTGTCTAGAATTGAATGTCTGCTATATTCATTGCTTTGTACAAATTTAGAGTATGAATAATAGAGTCATGCAAAGTTTACTAACAGGAAGAGCTAATTGTTTAGACAGTGTTCCTCCTCATTGTGTCCAAATATTTCACACATAGTTACAAAATGTATTGGAATAAAAAAAGGTTTGTTTGGAAAACATCCATAAAATGCTATAACACAAACAAATGGATTTTGCAGTAGGATTTTATTTATTGTTTTAGAACTGTTATGTGCAGTAGTTAGCAATATTACAATAATATTAAATTTTTCTTCTATTTTGTGATGCTATATAATTTTATTCTATGTTTGATAATGATATTTTAAGAAATTATTACAACTTTATATTAGTATGTCATTGTATTCATAAATTGTTAACAAAATTTCAAGTAGCCATGAATAGAGATTTTCAACCAGGAAAGCTTACTATTTTAAGCGAATTTGAAATGGGAGTATATCATAGCAAAATACCACTAAACCTTTTGATCTCCACCTAAACATGCAACTTGCCTTTTTAAAAAAGAAGAAAATACATAATAATTTTTAAAGAATGCTAACAAGATAATTTTAATATGTTACAAATATCAAAGATAGAAGCAAAATGATTGACCTAAAATGTGTTTGGAAATTCAGAAAAATTTCAAGAGAAAAGTCATTTTAAATGTCACTCCCAAAATAATTGAGATAATAAAATTAGTAAGCAAAGTGAAGCAGTTTTTTATCATGCTTCACAAACTACAGTTAGATACTTAAAAATGAATTCAAAGAAAGGTTTCAGCAGAAAAATATAAGCAATCTAATAATATCAGGTGACAAGTAGAAATCTGAGAAATAAAAATGCAACACCAGAAATAAAAGATCGCCTCTTACATTTAACTGCAAACACAAAAACAAAATGCTTGGATTTAGGTAAAATAGAAGATCCTTTTCAATGTGAAGACTATAAGAAACATGAACAAATAAATAGAGTGTGTGCACCAGTGGCAGACCAGTAGTGGATCTGACAGGAAACCCAAATGAATTTAGCAGAAAAAAAAATCAGTTGAAGTATTTGATCAAAAAAAAAATATTTGCCAAAGTTCTGATAGTTCTCTTCTCTTTGATTAAGTGTATATTTCAACATACATGTTTCTCCTTAGTACTAAAACAAATTTTAACATACCTAAGAGAAGATACTCCCTCACTCTCACTTGCACTAGTGGGAGCTTGGGAGAAGATTTCCAAGATTCAAGTTATGTCCTTGAGAGACCATGAGACTTTTTACTTCTGTTTTTACTCCCCTCCACCTAAATGAGAACCTCTAGTAACTAGTTTTGTCAACATTGAGAAGAAGATAAAAATAATGTCCTTGTACCATTTTGATGTTGAAGGTGGAGAAAAACCAAAAGAAAAAGTAATATGGATTTTGACAGTGACAGAAAAACATGTGGGGAGCTGTCAGCAGTAGCTGTAACTCTGTTACAGAGACTGAATGTATGTCCTAATAATGTTCTAATAACAAACATAAGCTGAGATGCAAGTAGGAAAAGTCCAATCACAATATGAAAATGAACTTTTCACAGGCATGTTCTGTCATATCAGTTTACTTTTTTTCCTTATTGCATCAATATGTTAACATATTTATTTGCTGTTTTTCTCCTTATGTAATATCTTAATTTTTCTAAGTATATATTTATGAATCATTTTAATTTGCACTATTAAATGATAGTGAATCAGTGCCTTTTAAAAATTATTTACAGGGTTAATTTTTCTTCTTGGATGACTTGCACTTTCTTATCTAAAATGTTGATAATTTTTGTTTATGTTATTATTGCTGTTATTTGAGGATAAGTGATCTGTTTGGAGAGCATCTGTTTTGTTAAAATTAAATATGCAAATAAAGTAATACATTTGCTTAATATTTAATTTATTTGCATAAATATTAAAATACAATGCTTGACTTCCATGTTGAGATTTGTTATAAAATAAACATACAAGTTTAAAGATAAAATTATATCAATGGTTAAGAGTTAGAGGAATGTTTCTAGATGACCTTTCTAGGGGACAAAACTTAACTCTTACTCCATTCTCCAACACACAGAAGAAAACTCATGTTTCTAAAGTACAAGATAAGGCATTTCTAAATTATCAACAGAAAATATAAGCTATAAACCAATAATCCTTTTGTCTGTGTTGTAAAGCCATGAGTCTGTATGTTAGATCCTTTCACTTGCTCCATGAGATCTCAGATGGATGGATGGTGTGGTGGGCCATGTATCCCTGTGTCTGGGAAAAGTCTCCAATACTTACAATCTCAGGCCTCGCTCACCTACGCTGACATTAACATCTTTTCTTTTCCTTTTCTCTCTTTAATTTTGTTTTTATTTAGGGGATGTACAGGGGTCAAGGGTAAATGCAAAGAGAGAAATGAATAGGATCAAGATACATGACCTGAAAGACACACAGAATAAATAAAAGACCAATTCCTTTCTTTTTGAATATTTAAAATAAAATTGACATTTATTTTTAATATTTAAATTTTAACTTAGAAGGCAGTGCTTTGATTTTACTACTACTGGTGAATTTGTTTTATTTAAGAAGGAAAATATTCATTAATTTACTTAGTAGTTATTATTTAATAAATAATTGGTAACTCTTTATTCACTTTGTAATCAACTACTTACTTAAGATTATCAGAATAAACCAGGCAAGATGCACTGTGTATATCTGACTGGTGAGACATACATGTTTTTAAGAACTTTACTAGAAGAAAGAAATGGGAATAAAATATAAACCACTGTGTTATTTGTAAGAGGAAGAGGACAGGCTGTGAATTTAGCTAAATGAAATTTATACTTAAATAAAGAAATATTTATATAGGAGTATTAACAATAAAAATGTCAACAATATATCATACTACATTCTAATAAAAACTGCAACTCTTTAAGCTATAATAAAATAAAAAAAATGCTAACCATTATGAAGGGCAAGAATATGAATGGGAACCACCAGCCAATATTCCAGCATGGTTTGGGAAAGAAATTACAAGCCAGCTCTCCCACCCACCTGTGGTTGAGAAGATACAAGCAGGCTGTGGCCTCTAAGACAATTCATTATCATCCAGAAGAAAAGAAAGGAATAATCCAGAAAAAGTCCCTGGTAGGTTTGCTTATATCCCAACGATCAGCTTTTGTACCCACCTGCCTACCAACACTATAGAAAAATCAAATTGAACTCAGAGTAAGTAGGAGACTATAAATGGTAGATAGATAGATAAATAGATAGATGAGAGGTAGGAAGATAGATGATAGATAGATAAAGATACAGACAGATATATGATAGATAAATAGATGATAGATAAATAGATATAGATACAGATAGATATATAGATGATGATGATAGATAGATAGATGATAGATAGATAGATAGATGATAGATAGATAGATGACAGAGGTAGACCAATGGACAAAAATTCTCAGAAAAACTTGAATTTCAAAAGGGAATATAGGAAGACATTGGAAAATTAAAGAGGTAAGAGAGGGGTACATATACAAATAATAAAAAAAGCATTGCATTAGTATATGCAAATCTGAAAAAGAAAATTGAGAAAAGAGAAAAAAGCTCTTTAAAATGTCTTCTGACAGAGGGGTACAAAAAAAGGACCAGATCAACATTCAAACAAAGGAAAAAACAGTCTGTTTTAATGGAGAACTAACCAAGTTTAAAATGTTCACCAAAAATGATACATTGCATGGGTTTAAAGATGCTTCTGTAAGACTTTTTTCATCATCATATTGAAATGGCATGTACTCTACTGGAGACCTATGGGCAATTTCTTTTCAGATCTCCAGAATCACACCTGATGACAAGTGTGCTTTTGGACCAAACGATGAGAGAGAAAACAATGCATCTCGATGCAAGGTATATTACAGTGGCTGAGAATGCATATTACTACTGCAACCCATCTCCAGCTGAAAGACAATGGGAAAGAAACGTCCTCCTTTTCAGGAGTAAGTCCAAAAACTTTTGTTCAAGGATCTCTCTAAGGAAACAACTGTGAAGGTTTTGAGACAGATGTGAAAGTTGCCCTGGCAATATCAAGAAGTGAAAGACTATGTTATTTGCTGTATGATAATGGAGTACTTGAAGATACTGGCTTGGGAATGAAGATTACTCAACAAATTTAACCAGAGGCATATCAGTAGTGCAAAGTTCTTAGGATAACTTTATAATTACACAATGGTGGAATCAGCTCTTATTTTCATAACTCTTCATTCTTTTACCTCAATTGGTGTCAACCATGATGGTTCTCCAAGTTCACTAGACCCTCCTGAGCATCTGTTCAGAATTAGACTAGTGTGCACTATTTTGGATACCTGTGGCTAGTATTTTGACAGAGGTTCCGGTAAATGAAAACATGAATGTTTCCTCAAATATTTTCAGCATTATGTTTGGTGGAAGAAAAGTTTGGAGGTTTGGACAAAAGATCATTTCCTATTGAAATAGATTACATGATCAGTGATACACTAGAACTGCTAAGACCAAAGATCAAACTCTGTAATTCTCTGGAGGAATCCATCAGGCAGGTAAAAGACTTGGAATGAGAATTCTTAATAAAACTAGTCCTAGTAAATGATAAAGAATCCAAAGATTCTATGACAGAAGGAAAAAAATTGAAGAGGATGAAGAAGAAAACGGAGAAGTAGGAGGATAAAGAGGAGGAGGAAGAGGAGGAGGAAGAGGAGGAGTAGGAGTAGGAGAAGGAGGAGGATTTGAAACTGAAGAACAGTCTGGAAATGAAAGTGAAGTGAATGAGCCAGAAGAAGAAGAGGGCAATCTTGGCTTTCATGAATTATTATTCCAAATAAAACTGAGTATTGTTCTTTTAAGGTCTGTAAAAAATTGTGTTGGGATTTTGATGAGACTTGCATTGAATTTGTAGATTGCTTTTGGTAAGATTGCCATTTTCACTATGTTGATCCTACCTCTCCAGGAATATGGAAGATCTTTCCATTTTCTGATATCTTCTTCAATTTCCTTCTTCAAAGGTTTAAAATTTTTGTGAAACAGATCTGATACTTCTTTGGTTATAGTTACACCAAGGTATTAAATGCTATTTGTATCTATCATAAAAGGTGATGTTTCCCTTATTTCTTTTTCAGTCCTTTTATCTTTAGTGTATAAAAGGGCTGCTGATTTCTTTGAGTTAATTTTGTATCCTGCTACATTGCTGAAGGTGTTTATCAGTTGTAGAAGTTTCCTGGTAGAATTTTGTGGGTCACGTATGTATACAATCATGACATCTGCAAATAGGCATATTTTCACCTCTTCCTTTCCAATTTGTATCCTCTTAATCTCCTTTTGTTCTCTTATTGGTTTAGCTAAAACTTTGAGAATTATGTTAAATAGATAAGGGGAGAGGGGACAGACTTGTCTAGCTTCTGATTTTAGTGGGATTGTTTTGGGTTTTTCTCTATTTAGTTTGATGTTGGCTGTTGGCTTTTTGTAAATTACCTTCATTATATTTAGGTATTTTCCCTGTATTTCTGATCTCTCCATAGCTTTTATTATGAAGATGTGTTGGATTATGTCAATGACATTTTCAGCATCTAAGGAAATGATCATGTGGTTTTTTCCTTCAATTTGTTTATATGATAGATGACGTTTACAGTTTTCCATATGTGGAACCATCCCTGCATTTCTAACCCATGATTCTCATCTTGATTACCCATGTGGCTTGGTACCTTTTCTCAGAGTACCATTCTTGTCTCCCTCTGTGTCTGCTACTGTTTCCCTCTCCTCTTTCTCTTTTCAGAGTTTCCTTAGCCTGGTAGCCCTGCCCATACTTCCTGTCTGCCTTCTGGCCAGTCATCATTTTATTAAACCTATAAGAGTCACAAATATTTGCAATGTACAAGAGCTGAAGTTCACAGCACTACATGTTAAAACAAGTAAATTTAGTGCTAAGTATTTTTTAATTTTTTGTTACATACCACACTGTTCCCTTTCCATCCATTTTTCCTGGTCAACTCCATCCTTTCCCCACCGTACTCCTTCCACCCACTCCTCAGAAAAGGTAAGGACTTCCAGGTAGAGTCAACAGAATCTGGCATATCAAGTTGATGCAAGACCATGCTGCATCTCCCATTATCAAATCTAAACAAGGTATTCCTACATAAGGAACAGGCTCAAGAAAGTCAGTTCATGCATTATCAATAAGTTTTTGTCCCATTGCTAGAAGACTCACAAACTACTCATGTGACACAACTGTCTTCCACATTCAGAGGACCTAGTTCAGTCCCATGCAGTTTTCCCAGCTGTCAATCCTGAGTCATTGAGCTCCTAATAGTAGATGTCAGATGTCTCTGTGGGTTTTCTTATAATGATCTTGACTACTTTGCTCACATAAACTCTCCTCCCTCTCTTCAGCTCCTGAGTAAGGTAACATAGACCCAAAAAGGAAAACACAGTATGTATACACTCATAAGTGGATTTTAAATATAGTGCTAAATTTTAACTTACTAATGATATTGATAATTGTGGAGGTAATGCTCTTGTACAATGTAAAGATTTATCACTGGTTTTGATTTAATATAGCACGGAAGAGATTTTGTTTTATTTACACAGGAAATGAGATTTAATTGAGGAAGATCCTCTAAAAGATCTCCAATTGGAAAAAAATGCCCCAGATTATTAATTGTTTCAGAGTACCTCTGTTGCAGTACCGCTTCAAGGCTGCTGGCTGATATGATCCAGTCTCACAGCCTGCTTCACTTAGAACTTGTCCATAATCTTAAATTTTCTTGATTCCTCATAAGATAATCAATACCCCCAATCAGTAAGAAGTAGTCTAGAGAATTACTCCAACATTCCCAAAATATGGATTATGGTTGTTTGTCTTTGTTTAGAGTACTGGTTACAAGTTGTTATGGATAATGGTCAGGAAAAAAAAGCTATACAACGGAGAGTAAATTTGGCGTTCTTGTTTTAAAAAGAAAAGGGAGGAATTAAGATAATTCTCTTATACATTGTACAGATTTGTTACCCACATTGTTTTAATAAAACAATTACTGCTCAGTAAAGAGACAGAAAGTGTATGTGAAACAATAAGACTAGGAGAATTCTGAGAAGAGAAAAGGCAAAGAAGACACTAGCCAGATGCAGAGGAAGCAAGAGGAGCAGCTGAACTGAGCAAAGGTACCAATCCACATGATTAAACATAGATAAAAATTATGTGTTAAGTTCAAAAGCTAAATGGTAACATGCTTGAGCTACTGGCCCAGCAGTTACTATTAAGTTAAGCCTCCGATTCAAGTAGAAGCTGCTCAGTATTTGAGAGCTTCTCCTTGGATAGAAACTTCTGACTTCAGATAATAATATTCTAGGAAAAATTGATATATCACAGAGAAAAGAGTCAATGAAAATGTTTCTTCTTTCTACCACATTGCAGGGTAACAAACCAACTTAGTACACTCTGGGTAGAGGGCATGATTTTAATCAGCTAGCAATTCTTTGTCTATATGTTTTACTATTGTTATGTATGACAAACATTATAGAAACAGTATAAAATACTTTAATTCATGTTCAGAAGAGATTTATAAATAGAATAAATGTAATAAATAAATATTTATGTCTGTAATATTACTAATTAGATATAACATTCAATAAAAATTTGAATGTAAAGAACATTTTTGCGAAAAGTAGAATTAAATTACTTTTCGAAACTTACTGAATGATCTGATTTATTAATAAATACTTTTCTTATCATTAAATTAAAACTTTTATTTTGCAATGTCTTCTTACTGTGAAATCCTGGTGATGTTTCTCTTAGTTACGTACTTTCATTCCCATCAATCCAAAAAAGGAAAACATTTTGTTATAATAAAAGTTAAATACTTTATGTATATATATATACATATATATACATATGTACAAAGAGGAGCTCTTATAGAGCAATTATAAAAAAGATGTTTTATATATTTCATTATTTGTGACTCCTTCGCGGGCTTAATAACCACTTTATAGAAGTTACTTGCAACTATTAGAAAACACAAATACATATCCGCATTACATTTCATAACAATAGCATAATTATAGCTTAAAAATAGCTATGAAAGTAATCAACATGAGAAACTACATTAAAAGATTACAGCATTAGTTTAGTTGAAAACCACTGAACTACACAGATTCCCAGACCAATAAATGGTCATAATACTTATTTCATTTAACAGATATGTAGTATGCTTTATTGCATTAATGAGTGTTTGCACATTTTTCCATAAATGCAGTTTCTGGCTTTGAGGAGTACTGATATATACTAATTTTCCATGTAGAAATATATTAAGTTATTTTCATGCTTATATACAGCATAGATGTTTTATACTATGGATATAATGGATTTAACTATACACTTTGGCTACAAATACCTGCTTATTGGTTAAAAACTAAAATATGAACCTGGGGAGATGACTCAATGGTTAAAAGCATGGGTTGCTTTTCCAAAAGAACTGAGAATCTTTTCTACACAGCAACCACATGATATTTCACAACCATCTGTAAATCTAGTCCCAGGAGAGAAATATCATCTTCTGGTCTCCACAAATACTACATGCACATGATGTACAACCACACATGCAGAAAAATACTCAAAAACATAAAATAAGATGAAAGTTAAGTAAAAATAAATTAAAAATTATGATGCACACATTTTATTAATAACATGTTTATGGACACTAAAATTACTTAGTTTATGAAAACAGACATTAATTTTATTCAAAGACTTCTAATTTACTATGCAATAGACATGATTGATTAAAAGGAAGTTTTAAAAGATACCCTGAGCCTTTATATGAAAATTATTACAAATGAAATTATAGTGGTAATAAAGATTCCTGCACATGGTATTGATTTCTGTGAAAAGTCATTACAGCAACTTGGTCAATATCTTTCCCTGAGACAAAATTATCCAGGGCCTTCCAGAGAGTGAGAGGCTAAGATGTACAGTCTTCCTCATAGGGTCCGTCCATGTAGATGAACTTGGTCCACAGAGTCATTGTTTAAAAAGTTTCATCCAACCAACATGGTAAAGGCTCAATGCCATTATTCTCCAATAATTTATATTCAAAAAGAAGTTAAATACCTGATACTAGAAATTGATAGAAAATATTAAAGGAAAAGTAGGTAACTAAATTTCAACACCACAGAACTGACAGAAGTAAATGATCAGTAAGTTAATGATCTCCAGAGAAACTATGCTTGCTTATGCAGTTATATATCTACTGCAGACATGGTCAAAGGAAAAGCCTTTGACTGAGCAATATTGGGACCTTGGGACCTCCTGCCCATGCTGGGGAGGAGATGAGGAGATGTGAAGAAAAGAAAGTGGCCTGAGGGGGTGGGAGGTGGAAGGGACCTTGAATAAAGATATACACAGATAGAAAATGTGACTTTATTCATAATAAAAAATAAATAAAGGAAAAAAAAAAGAAAAGAAAGAGAAATAGCCAGTAAAGTGTCACACACTTTAATAATAGCATTTTAAGAAGTTGAGTTTGAGAATCTAACTATTCTTTCTGGATTCCAAATATTGGAGAGAGAGAACCCAATTACTGTCAGTTGACATCCACACATGCACCAAGACCCCACAGAGAAACACAATCATGCACGTACACCCACACCCAATATACATATATAAATAAATAAGTAAATGAACAAATAAATAACCAAATATGTATTATCTTCTTAGAAAACTTAAAATCTGTTTTTAATTTCTATATCAAATAGAAAGGCAAGGCTGTGTAATTTTTATAACCCTGAATTCAGCAAATGTGTCAAATTCATAAAACTGTTTGCCTTGATTTAGCTTACCATAATTTCAGGTGCATTTGGAATGATTATTATTTGGAACACTTTACTGCTGAGTTAGTTTTCAGCTTGAAAATTCATATCTAACTGATTTAAATGAATGAACAAGTCCACTTAACATAATAAATCTATAATCCAGAGGTTTTCCAGGTTGAAATTTTGTTCTGATATCACGAATAACAAGACAATGTGTTACAAATCACAAGGCATTTCATATTTGGCTTCAATGTAGCAAACTTTTGAGAAGTAGATAATGTCACCATAGTCATCACCCGTTTTCTCTTTCTTTCTCTCTCTCCCTCTCTCATGTGTATACTATGTGTACTATGTGTATATATGTGTATGTATGTGTGAATAATGCACTTCAGTACATATGAATACAGAAGTCAGAAGTTGATGTTAGATACTTTCTTCAATTACTATCTACCTTGTTTGAGAGTATTTCTCACTAAATCTGGAGATCATCTATTTTTCTAAAATGGCTGGCAAGCAACCCTGAGGCATCCCATCTCCAAGGCATTGAAATTACCAGTACTCACCTTGTCTCTGATTGTAGGACTTGCTCACACATAACTTTACCAGCAAAACCCTCTTAGCCCCAATCAACTCATTTAAGGAATTCCTGAAATTAGTAACAACTCAGTCCTATGACACTTTTGAAACCAATCTTTCTATTTTAAATGATGCTTTCTATGTTTTAAACACATATATGCATAAATGTTCTTTGTGTACTATACAATCTAACTTAATAATCACAAGTTTGGGTTAGCAAATGCATTGCCTTCTATTAATCGTTAATGTCCCTCTTTTTTATTACATCATCACACACCACTAGTAATGGTACATGATGTACTGATAATGAACAAAGAAAATCTCTTAACATATTTTACTGCCTCACATAATTTCTTGATATAATAGTGTTCTTCATGGTATTAAAAATGGCTATTTCTTTAGTAAGAGTATATCAATACCTGTAATAAAAATGGCAAATTGAGGGCTAGGGAGATAGTTCAGTTGGTAAAGGCTTGCCTTGTAAGCATGAATACTGGAGTTCAAATCCAAGAACTTACATTAAAAATCTGATCATGGTGAAAACCATTTTTCATACCACAGTGTTGGGGAGAAAGCAGCAGGGGACCTCAGCAACTTGCTGACCAAACAACTTAGTAATTATATTTAGTGATATTCTAGACAGTAAGAGTCCATGTTTCAAATGAGCATGTTGGGAAATATCTTAAAAAAGAATACCCAAGTTTGTTCCCTGGCCTTACATGTACACAGGTACATGTTTTCCCCTCCCTACAGTGACAATGCCTAGGTGAGCCGCATTTACAGGATTGTTTTTTATAGTTTTTTTCCCATATATACCACTGTTCATCCTCCCTTCCCTCCTCCTATTTATATGATCTTTTCATCTTTGTCAGAAATCACAGAATTTAAAATAAATATCTGCAAGTTCCAAACATCTTTCAATAGATTGTCTACCTTTTGCATTTTCCTGGCTATAATATGATTATCCACGGAGATTTTACAAATGTACCACACCTTCCATACACAGGCCTTTCTGAGCATGCATCTGCTATATTCTCCATGCACTGCTTAATTCATCCACAATTAGAAAGAAGTATTGCTAGTTTCCTTATGTATTGCTAATTTAAATATGTCTCTATAGAACTGCTTTTAAATTTAAAAAGCTTTTTGCAGAAGAAAAACATTTAAGTTCTGCTATTTTGACTTCACAACACAAACTTGATACACAACACATTTGATAGGACAGAGATGTCTTTGAGAGCCTACTTTTGTTTACTTTCTTTCTCCATAACTTAGAAAAATATTCATTTTATGAATACCTACATTTTGTTTGTATATATGTCAGTGAACCACATGGTGGCCTGGTGGTTCCTGATGCTTAGGGAGACTAGTAGCATAAGATGGATTTGTTGGGTCTAGAGTTACAGAAAATTTTTAAGTACTCTTAATTACTGAGCTATCTCACCAACTTCTTTATTACTTTCTATTTTTTGAAGAGAGATGTTCTCTTTCCTTTCATTTTAAATTTATTTTATTTTTAATTAAATTATAATTATACCACTTTCCTTCCTGCTGCCTTCAAGCCCTTCCATGTTCCTCCATGCTTGTTAAATTTCATTGCCTATTTGTAAAGAGTAGTATTTCTACATATAGATAAATACAGATATAAAACCTGCTGATCTCTTTTAGTGCTGATTGTTTGTACATTATTTTGGGACTGATTTGAAATTAGATAACCAATTAAAGAAGACAACCCTGTCTATTTCATCATCCACTAATTAACTCTTTACCTAGAGTTGGGGCTTCATGACTTCTCCTTTCTTTTGAGATGCTGTAGAAGTCATCCAAAAATTAAAAATAATAATTAAATCACTGTAATTATTTATAATAGAAATTCAGAAGATAATAAGCATATTCATTAAATATCATTTATTGAATAATCTATGAATAAATTATTTTAGAAGGATAGAGTATCAACCTATGGATCAAGAATGAATATATCATTTCATAGAAATATTATGTTTAAACTAAATTACAGGAACTGAAGGACTGGCTCTTTATTAAACTGCACTTACAGCAGTGGTGGTGCACACCTTTAATCATAGTGCTTAGGAGGCAGAGACAGACAGATTTCTCCAAGTTCAAGGCCTGGTCTACAGAGTGAGTTCCAGAACAGCCAGAGATTAACAAAGTAACTTTTTTTTTTTTTTTTTTTTTTTTTATGAAAGTAAGCAAACAAAGAAACAAAAACAAATGAGTACATACTTACAAAGGACCTGGGTTTACTTCTGAGCACTCACATGGCAGCTTACAATTGCCTGTAAGTCTAATCTCGGTGATCTAAAACCCTCCTCTCCATACCCAGCTGCATGCATGTAGCACACACACATATATGTTTAGGCACCCAAGCATACACATATAACAAAAAATATTTTTAAACTCCACTATCCTTGAGTATTAAAGTAGAAAATTTAATTATAAATTTTGAAATATAGTCTCAATGAGAATCTTGGAGGCCTACTCTTTACTGAAGGGAAATGAAGGGGGAATAAATCTGGGGTAAGGGAAGGTTTGAGAGTGTTAGGAGTAAAGGGTGGGCTGGAAAACTGTGGTCAGGATGTACTGGATGAGAGAAGAATCTATTTTCAATAACAATGAATTGGATATACAGCTGTATGTTATGCTTATATCACCTCATGTAATTTATTTATTATTGAAATCAGTCCATCATTTGATACGGTTTGTCAAGAGTTACCTATAAATATTCATTTTTCTTCTCCCTATAAAGCCTGTTTAAAAGAATAATAATAAAACTTCTTTTTTTCTCATATCCTGTCCTTAATACAAACACTTTATCTTTCTTCTAGTCCAATATACATTAACACATCAATAGGGTAGTTTGGTTTATTTTCCATCTTAATATGATTAATGGAACTCTGTTTATATATTTTTCTGTTGCTGTTTCTAACTCTTCTGCTTGCCAGTGGTGCCGTGTTTGAAGTCAGCATATCCTCCATCTGCCCTAATGTTTAGTATTCATGTCCCAGCTGCACTAATTCTATTAATTGCATACTTTTCAGTAAAGTTCATTATTTGGAGTTATTCTATGTTTTAGAAAAGCATGAATTACTTATGAAAAAATCATGCTGGTTTAAACATTTTTACAGTTAATTTTTTTAAAAAGAACATTTGCACTTTTAGTTCTCTTTGAATTATTGTACTTAAATGAATCCTGCAAAGCATTTGATCTAATCAGTAAACCAGAAATTGGATTATTTTTAAAAGACTCACTCCCTTTTAAAAAGTACATTAATAACTATTTTGAAGAGGAATGAATGGATTTTGGTAAAAGCATGGAGCAGAAGGTTCAGATAAGTTCTTAGTTCACAAGCTGCCTCTTATTCTCTCTTGTTGTATTGCACATGAAAAAATCTTCTGACTTTCAATTCCCCCCTCTGTGTGTGTGTGTGTGTGTGTGTGTGTGTGTGTTGTAATAGTTTGAATGTAATTGGCCCCTATCATCTCAAGCAAGGTGGCATTATTAGGAAGTATGACTTTTTGGAGTAGGTGTCACTGTGGGAGGGGGCTTTGAACTTTCCTATGCTTAGGAAACTGTCGAGTGTGTCCATTTCCTGTCACTTGTATGATGTAGAATTCTCAGCTACCACTCCAGCAGCATGTCTGCCTGCACATTGCCGTTCTTCCCCATGATAATGGAGTGATCCTCTGAACTACAAGCAAATGATCACCCTTAATGTTTGCAGTTTCTTTTCACAGCAATAGAACCCCTAACAAAGACTGAATTTGGAACTAGAGAGAGGGTATTGTTGTAATAGGCTGGACCATGTTTTTATTTGAAGTAACATGGACCATGGAGTACTCCAAAGTACTTTTGAGTAGGAAAGTAGTGAAATGCTTTAAGCAGTGCTTAATGGGTCATACCAGTAAGAACACAGAAGAAAATGGTGCTTCGTGTGATATGGTAAACTGTGTGTGAATGGAGAGGCTACCTCAAAGGTTTCAGAGAATTTTCATATTGTTGAGAGTATTGCTTTGAGATCCTTCTTATGATATTTTGGTAAAGAATATAGCTATTTTTTGCCCTTGCCCAAATGTGGCCTTGAGGCTAAAGAGAAGGGTTTTGGATTAATTTCTTAGACAGAGAAAATCTCAAACCAGCCTAGTATAGACTCTGCTGTATGATTATTAGTGGCCACTCTATGGAAGATATATATGCATGTTGAACTAAGACATATTGGGACCTTGGGACCTCCTGCCTTCGCTGGGGAGGAGATAAAGAGATGGGGAGAAGAGAGAGTGACAGGAAGGGGTGGGAGGGGGAAGGGAGCTCCAACAAGGATATACACAGATAAAAAAAATGACTTTATTCATAATAAAAATAAATAATAAAAAGGAACAACAAGAAGTATAATGGATCTAAGTCCTGTGCTCAAGGAGATAAACAGAGTAAGAAAGAGAATGAAGGAAGGAGTGACTCAGGATCCCAGACAGCTAACTTTCCACCTTGTGTAAAAGAACAAAAGAAAATCTTGGAGCTCCATAAGGTGGTGCATACCTTTCATCCCAGCACTTAGAAGGCAATGGCTACTGAGTCTTCCACTCCAGAGATTCTCTCTTCCATCTCTTGGATTCTGTTGGTTATGTTTATATCTGTAGTTCCAGCTTTTTTCTTCAAATCTTCTATTCCACCTTTGACTCATTTTGTGCCTTTGTTACTGCTTCTATTTCAGTTTTTAGTTCCTGGAATGTTTCTTTCATTCTTTTGGTTTTCCTTTTCTTGGTTTTCTTTCCAGGATTTGTTCATCTCTTCCAATTTTTTGTTTTTTATTTTTTTCTATTTCTTTAAGGGAATTTTTTATATATTCTTTGAAGGCTTCAATATTCTTCATAAAGTTGTTTTTGATGTTGTTTCCTTCTGTTTCCTCTTCATTGCTCTGTTCAGGTCTTGTAGTTGTAGAATCACCAGTTTCTTCTGGTGTTGCCTTGCTGTTCTTTATATTGTTATATGTATTTATGAACTGGTGTCTGCCCATGGCTTCAGTGGTTCACGATTAGACCACTCCTAGTAAGTTGTGGCATGAGGGCTTATGTGTCTCCTGTCTCCTCTGAGCAAAGGGTCAGCTCATTCTCTAACTCTGCTCTGGACAGGTGTCTGAATTTCAAATCCTCAGTCCTCCTCTGATGATGCAGTTCATCCTGGAGGCAGATCCGACTGTGCAAGGTCCCCTCTTGTCACGCCCAACCTCTCCAGCAAGGAAGAACGCGACTCAGGATTCTTCTCTCCAGCCGTTTATTCAGGACCTTTGAACAATCTTCTGAGTCTACTGACTTCCGACCCTGGGGGGAAGCCCGCTCGTGGCTAAATACCCTCTGGGCCTCCAACCCCAGTAAGCTACGTGGACATCGCCCATAGGTCCTAGGACGCAGAAGCAAGCCACCATCCTCGCCTACAGCCAAAAAAGGAGTTGTTTACTCCCAAGAGCACTAGCCCTCGGGAGGGCTGAAGGCGGAAACCGGCACCATCTTTAGGGCGCGGTACAATGCAGCTCCCTACAGTTCCCCCTTCTTTATTAAAAAAGGCAGGCAGAAGCAGAGGTCTAGTCTCTGAAGTGCAAAAGGAACATGTACAAGTATCGCTCCGGGTGTCATTCACCCAGACAATCCCTGACCCGTCCGACACCCTTTTCACAGAGGCAGGCAGTTGGGTGTCAACCTGCGTGCAACCAGACATACTCCTCATGAGTTCCCGTAAGCCAGAGTACTCATGTGCAGTGCTAAGCCTCGCATCCTGCAAAACATTCTTAAGGCTTCTCCTTTAGGGAGGCCAAGCAAGCTTAGGGGGACTGATCGACTCCAATGGCTGAAAATGCTTGGACAACCGTGGCTGCATCTCGACACTGAAGGAACCTAACCTAACAGGCAAACTAGGAATATCAGCACCATCAGGCTCACCAGAGCTCCCATTCCCACCCACTCTTTCTGGTGATCCATAGTGGCGGAGAACCAGGATGCCAGTCCTTCTGCCAGGTCCTCATCCACTCCGGTAGAATTCACGATCACCATGGTCACTCTCAGCTGGGCCGTCAAGTTTTCGAATTCACCAATCCAGTTTCCTAAAAGATAACTTGACAACTGTTTAGACAGATTTACAGCATGAATAAAGTTCTGATATTGTACACTCTTCCCACATAATTCTGGAAACTTCCATTCACAGCCATGCTCGGCCAGCTGCCAAAGAGTATCAATCTACTCTTGGACTAGGTCGATCCTTTGATTAATAAGCATCAAGCCCCCTTTTAACTGGGCAATAAGATTCTTTTGTATGTCTAGGGCCTGTACTACATTAGCCGAGACCCAATTCAAAGTCTGCGCAATCTGCACTATATGGCTTGTGGCTCCTAAGGCAGCCAATGAGATGGCTGCAATTATGGCAAGCACTTATCTGCACCATCAGGGCCAGCAACAGGAGCTTCTGCATCGTCTGTTTGCTCCCCGGCCTCATTTACCTTTTCTGATTGAATCTTCCTAGTCAGACACTCCGGTACCCAAACTGGTTCATTTCTATCCTGGGGGAAAACACAAACAGACCCTCTTGCCCATGTCAAAACAGGATCTGGGCCACACCAGCGGCCTGTGAGGATGTCTTTCCATTTCACCAGTCCTTTCTGCATAGTGCTTGGATTGGCGTGCCGGTCTGCTGCCGCAGCCCCATGGACATTCAAATTTAGAAAATTAAGAGTAAAGAGAGCTAGGGAAAGTCTTTCCTTTGGAGTGCGGCCATGGCCTATTCCCCCTTTCTGTTTAATAAGGCACTCCTTGAGTGTGCAGTGAGCTCTTTCCACTATGCCTTGCCCTTGGGGGTTATAAGGCAGGCCATGGATCAACTCCACTCCCATCTGTGCACAGAAGGTTGTAAATTGACGTCCGGTATATCCTGGGCCATTATCAGTCTTAAGCTGAATTGGTTTTCCCCAGGCTGCCTATGCCTCAAGGCAGTGAGTGATAACATTACGCCCTTTCTCTCCA
The DNA here is from genome assembly GCA_004025045.1 of Sigmodon hispidus. Lineage (NCBI taxonomy): Eukaryota > Metazoa > Chordata > Mammalia > Rodentia > Cricetidae > Sigmodon > Sigmodon hispidus. Next base: position 51,986 of record PVIH01014778.1, read on the forward strand.
TTTAGGGCGGTAGCATAGATAATACCAGAACAGGTGTCAATTGACAAGTGCACATATTTGAGGTTGCCAAATTCAGAAAAATGTGTCACATCCATTTGCCAAACCTTAAGAGGAAGCAAACCCCGGGGGTTAATTCCCAACGACGGGGAATGCTGAAACTCCACACAATGTGAACAGTCCAGAACTATTTGCCTGGCCACTTGCCTAGAAAGCTGAAATTTACTTTGCAAAGTTCTGGCATTAACATGGTATAACTGATGAAATTCTGTGGCTTGTATAATGGGGGTGGCAGTAAATACCCATTCTTGCCAGGTAGCGGCATCCACTAGGGCATTGCCTTTGCTCAGAG
>PVIH01014779.1:0-52337 GCA_004025045.1 Sigmodon hispidus
GCCAGGATACAGGCGCTGAGGCCCGCCGAGCCCTCCTCACCTCTGGTCAGGGTTCAAATCCGCCCCTCATAGACCCCTGCAGTTGGTTCGCTCAGTTCACTCAGTTCAGGGTCGCAGTAGGGCTCTTAGTAGATTCCCTGAGCAGCAGGGGCTGCGGGTGTGGCCAGGTGCAGATTTCAGCTGCCCCTGCTCCAGAGTGAAGAGAATTCTTTTATGGATGCTATGTCTATGAATGGAGAATTTCCTGCATATGATTTAGCAAATATTCTGCTTAATTTTTCTCAAAAAAATAATGTTATTTTATGCTATGTGGCATATCTTATATTCCCATTACTTTTCACTAATTTATTATGTGGTAATGGCTACTTTGTTGTCATCAGAAAAACACGTCGTACTAATATCATGACTTCATTGTTTCCTTCTGCTGCAGGGCATTTTGGTTATGTTGACAATCTTCAGCATTGCTGAACTGTTCATTTCCCTCTTTTCCTCAATTTTGGGGTACTCCAAGAAGAATATGGGGGATGCTGCTGTTTAATACCACTGTGTGAGTAAAGATGCAAAACGCAATGTAATACAACTTAGAGGCCAGTACTGCCTGTGAGAAAGAGCCAGCGCATGTTTACATAATCCTTAACACTCACAACCATGGGAAGCAAAAAGGGTTAGAAGTGATTCAAGGGAGACCATTCTGGCTGATGAAACCCATCCTGCTCCTGGTAATGCTACTTCTTCTCCCAACAGAACAATCCCCTTGGTGTAATAACCCTTCTTGTTCACTGTGGCATGGCCACTCTACAAGGAAAGATATGAACCAAAGCTCAAATTTGGATGACTGTCTTACCTACTCATTACAGTTTCCTGATGAGTCCCCTAAGAAATGACACACAGGGGCTCCTACTTCATGAAGAAGGAAGATGAACTGGGAGAAAAAATGAGTTGGTTAGCAAATTTTACCTTGAAGCCACAAGACTGTCAATGGTTTTGAGCCAGACATCTACAAGTGTAACTGAAGTGTGCTGGCTAGTTTTTATTTTTAACTTGACACTGACAAAAGTTACCTAGGAAGAGAAGTGGTCAATTGAGTAATTGCCCATATAAAATGACCTGTGGTCATGTTTGGGGTACTGTGATGCTTGATGTGGCAGGATCCATGCCACTGTGGGTGGTGACATCTCCCAGCAGATAGGGAGAGCTGTATGAAAAAGTTAGCAAGGTGATGGGTCAGAGAGCAGAGTAAGCAGCATATCTTCATGGTTTCTTCCCCAGATTCCTGCTTTAGATCTTGAGTCTGACTTCCCTCAGGTCCAAGTAATGAACTCAAGCATAACCCCTCCTTCCCCCTAAATATTTTTGGTTATAGTGTTCACCATAGCAACCTAGACTCAAACTAGAATAAATACTCAAATCAGTAATCAATGATGGCAAATATTGGTAGAGATACTATGTCCTAGACTTTGTGTCAAATGGTATAGCTGCTGTACATTTGACCTCATAAAACACTGAGGAAATTTTTATTGTTGCCTCCAAACAAGGAAGCAGAAGCATGAAAAGGGTAAGATTTGCTCAAGGTCTCAAAGCTTGTAGTGGTAGGTCCACATAAACATGCAGTCTGGTTCCACAGCCCAAGAGGTCTCATGGCTTATCTACCCGTATCTATCTCTCAAGCTTTTGTTGGGTCTCTAAACCACTTTGCACCTCTCAAAATTAAGAGTCATTACATGGTCATGGAAATAATGTTTTCCTAAAACAACTATATTTTCCAGAGTACTGTGGAGACTAGCACACACTAGTTTTATTTTCAAAACCCCTAAAGAAACAGTTCACAAACTTGGCTGCACATCCACATCACCTGAGGAACTTCCAGAATCCCCAGTGTACCATGGGTAGACTCATCAGTTACATCAGAGTATGGTAGGAGCCACACATTTGATCAGTTTTTAGAGATTTACAGGTGATTTCAATGCAGAGAATGCCTGGAAGAGATTGCTGTAAGACAGCATAGTGTGGGGGGAGCAACTAGATACTCTCTATGACCCTTCCCTGCAGTCTACCATGTCTCTTGCTCTGTAACCTGTGAAATGCACCAGTATCATCTAGTGAAAGAGCTAAATAAAATCTTAATGTGGGAGCTGGAAAGATGGCTCAAGTTAAGAGTACTCCCTGCTCTTCTATAGTTTGGTTCCCAGCAGCCACATTGGATAGAGCACAGCTGCCTCTAACTCCAGTTCTGGGATCTCTTACAGCCTTTTCAGACTCCATAGCACCTGCATGTCTGTGGTACACATACCAATATATATGCCAATAATATGTAAAACTTTTTAAGGTTCTTGTGTTGTTTTAAAAACACTTTTTCACTCATGGATCCCCAAAAGAGTCTTAAGGATGCCAGATTTCTTATCCTCACTGAGAATCACAGCACTGTACTGCATTGCCCTACACTAATTGGATATCACTAGCACAAAGATACTGCCTATGTAATTTCAACTGTTGTGGCTGCCCATTAAGGAAGGTGTACCTTTGGTCACTGACATGAAAGTTAAAGTCAAGGCAGACAAATTTTCTGAGAGCATGGATGCTGAACTAAGCCATATTGGGACCTTGGGACCTCCTGCCATTGCTGGGGAGGAGATAGAGATGTGGAGAAGAGAGAGTGACTGGAGGGGGTGGGAGAGGGAAGGGAGCTTGAACAAGGATATACAAGGATAAAAAATATGACTTTATTCATAACAAAATTTTAAAAAATAAAACAAAACATAAAAAACAGAATTTTAATTAAGATTCTTAACTGCAAATCTCATATTTCATGCTGCCTTGGGCATGTTCAAATGGATAAACAAGCTTTCTTAGATTTCTGCTCTGAGCTAGAAGCCAATGTGTGCTCTCAGCTGGAAGGTGCATGTATGAAGGTCATGGGCAAAAAACATACATTTTTGTTTTCCATGGATTGAGGTTAGGGTAAAAGAATATTTGGTAACTGAGTGAGTGATACTCAGGCTTTAGAAATATTTAAAGGGGAAAACCTTACGCATAAAGGTAAGGACTTTATAAGTTAGACTAATTATTAAATTCCATTTTATTATGCAAACTTATGTGAGTTAACAGTATTTAAACACTATGGCTTTGAATTCTAAGACTAAAATTCATTAGCACCTAACTAATGCTTTCCTATGAACCTTCAGCACCTTAAATTTTTAAATCAACTGAGTAAATGGTAAAAGTGCTTATATTTACAAGGGTGGGTTTTTTGTTTTGGGGGGTTTTGCTATTAAAACTTTATTATCAGTTTCTAGCAGTATGTTTGGGGACCAGCTTCTCCATTTCCTGAGCCTTGGTTTCTCTAATCATAAAACAATCAGTTGACATTGTGTGTGTTATCAAACTTTCTACACAGGCAGAACTTGGCATATTCATGGACATTTGATGAATGTTACTTTCCTATGAAAAGTGTGAAGTATTCCTTCAGAACACGAAGAACTATAAAAATGTAAAGTACTTGAACTTACATAAATTATAAGTACATTAGGATCTTCAGGATTTGATTTTATTTCAATCCTGAGCTTCAGTTCTGAGGAATCTGCTTCTCCTTTTCCAATTCTCTGAAACAAAATCCTTCTAAAGGCAGATAATTCTGGGCACCAGAGCTTTGCTGAGCAGTTGACAGCATGCCATCACCTTTCTGACTAATTCTGAGAAGCCTGCTGGTCCTCACCTTGATGGGACAAAAAGCCAAAGCCCTTAGGTTCAGTAACATTGCAGAAAGCAAAGACTCAGAAAAGCCCAGCCCTGTTTTAGAAGACATGGAGACCAAAGGCTGAGAAGGAGAGAACACAAAAAATCATGATCTAGAATGCAGGTTTCAGGAGAGGGAAACAATACTGAGATATGAGGGTTTGAGAATACATGTGGGTCTGTAAATGCTAACTGGGTAAGAGTTGACAGACAGCATCTTTTCTTGTGCTTTGGAAGCGCAAGAGGATAGCTCAAAGGAAAACCATGTTGAGTGTATATAACATCAACAAAATGTTAAACATAAAACAGGAGAAAGTGAAGAATCAAAGACAGTGTAATTGACAAGTGCTCATGGTGGTGAGCATAGGAGCACACTTAGTCCAGATCAAGACAACTTAAGCTGATGATATAAACTGACTTTCAGTCAGTTTGGGAGGATTCACACTGAGACAAGGCCATCTCATTGGCTAGGAAGACAAGAACAAACATCCCAAGAGGAGGAAAATGAGACTTAGAAACAGATATGAAAGTTGAAAGTTGGCTTGTACACACCTGGGTCAGGACTCTCAAAGGCCATACATTTACAAGGCTTTACATACTCCCACAAGCAGTACACTGAAAGGTACATATCTCTATCCCACCCATCATGCCTGGTTTGGAGCTTCTGGCCTCACAGTCATCTACAACCTGGGTCTGGAGAATGCTGGTTTGAATATATTCCTAAAGATCTTAGATTAGAAAAGTTACCACCCACAGTGCTGAAAAGTGGGCCTTCAGTGGTGATTGACTAAGGGCCCTGCCTTTATAAATGCTAATACTATCACCATGGAAACTAGCTAGTATCCATTCCTAAGCCTCTCCAAGAAAGTGTCTTTTCTTGCCCTTATGCCTTTCTCCCTGGGATATTAGAGCACAAATGCCCTGTCCGATGTGGGACTCTCAAGCTTGAACTTCCCAGACTACTAAATTGCAATAAGTCTTTGTTGTGTATAAGTTTAGAAAAGTCTTGGATATTTTACTGGAGCAGCACAAAACAGACTAAGACATGTCATTATGTCTGACAATTGACACATTGCAACAGATGTGCACCTAGAATGTTCAATGGTTGGGGACCTGTCATCTTCACCTCCTTCACTACAGCATTTCTGACAGGTGACAGAAAGGCTGTCACCTGAGTTTTCTGAATGGCTGTGTGTTCTCTACCCACATAGCAGCTTGTTCCACTATGAAACTACTTCAGCAATGGAGATATGTCACTTCTGCTTATGTTCCACCAAAACTAGCCTCCTCAGAAAGAAATACTTCTATTCAATGGTCCTAATTATTTGTCTCTAAACCAACTTAAATGAAATAGTGGAAAAAAGAGAGGCAGAAGAGGGGTGAATAGGCTCAAATTAGCTAATATAGTTGCTGTGTTTCAACCCTTTAAATGGAATTACCTATCTACAGCTCTGTATATCTAGTGAAATAATTGACAATGAAATTAAAATTAATAAAAAAACTAATATAGGAGCATAGGTCTTGGATATGGAGGAGGGGATAATATCCTTAAGAAAAGCATTTATTCACCTCTCAAATGTGTAGATTTCCCCTGTGCCACCAACTTCCTCCACTATCTACTTGATCTGGCACTGAACTTGGCCATACAGCTCCAGGCAATACTGCAGAGAGAGGGCAGCAAGAAGGTGGAGGGGAAGGGTGGCTACATATGTAAAACTGTCAATTCATAGCACCCAGAATGGGAGCTGAGTCTTGTCTCATGATTCTGGGTGCATGTTCTATGGAGAATAAATTATATTTCAGGCCATTTCTGTTAAACATGACACAAGATTTACCACCCCCAAGTGTACCTGTTCAGAGATTCCGAGTCTTTGCATGGGTGCCTCCCTCACTTGCTCAGCCCTAAAAATGAAGCATGATGGTAAGGTCAGTCCCTAGCAGCCCATCTCTAGAGAGTTTCTAGTGGCCTCCCAGCCTTTAGGGACTCACCATCCACACCTGCTTACAGGGTGGGGGCTTCAGAACTTCTTCTAATTAAGGTAGCATGAAGAACACCAGACAGTCCCCAGGGTGTTTTTCAAGAAGTGAAACCTCCCTGTAAAGCAGAAACTTTTTTGTATATCCTTTCTATCAAAGCAAAGTGATTGGAGCAAATCTCAAGGTAGCAGAAGCTGTTAATCTCCTGTTACCTGGTGTCAATCAAAGGTATCAGCCCCAGGCCTGGTCTATCTCATCTTCAAGTACTTGAATTAGGAGAAGCAGCCAGCTGATCTCAGAAGTGTCTAATTGTTCCTTGATCCTGGAGCCTTGGAGACCCAGGTAAGGAATGAATGACATTGCTCTGTTTAAATGACTAAAAAGAGAGGCTGGATGTGGAGGGGGGGTGGTTTCAGAGACTAGAGGATCTTTCAGACCAGCAGCATGATTTTAGCTGTGACAGCTTCAAGGCTGGATGTGCGGCCACCCTCCTAACTGTCCCCTCTCAAAAATGACTCTAGGCAATGAGTGGTAAGCAGATGCCAGCATGGATGTAAGTCTCTAGCATGAGCTCAACCTGGGGCTCTACTACATAGAAGTAGCATGACCTTGGGTGAGTTGCCAAACCTCTCTGTGCCTCAATTTCCTTGTCCATAAAATGGCAGCATTAGCAAGGCCCTCTGAATTATGAAGAATAAACCTAAAATACAGAAACTTTTTAGGACTTCCTAAGAGCAAATTAGAAAATAATTCTGCCATATAAATCTAATTCATTCCTTTTGTTTCAGCTGATTTTTGTCTCCAAAGATCAACTTCAATGTAAACATACATAGATGGTATTAAATCTTAGTAACTAGTATTTTCTACATAGCACTGGCACACTGAGCACAAATCCTACTTTCTATCATCTAAGAAGCCAAGGGTCAGAGTGGGCACTGGAGACAGGCTAAAGAGATTGACTTTAACCAGATTCTAATGTGTTCCTAAAAGTAAACTGTAGTGTGTGTGTGTGTGTGTGTGTGTGTGTGTGTGTGTGTGTGTGAGAGAGAGAGAGAGAGAGAGAGAGAGAGAGAGAGAGAGAGAGAGAGAGTTTCCTTGTTTCCCTCATTGATGGTCAAGTGAAGGAAGGTTACTGACTTACTGTAAATAGGCAGCATTCTGAGGATTTATCCGTAAACCTGCCAGAGAAGAAAGTTGAACTTAATGTTCTATATAACATTTAGTGAGCTCACAGCATCATAGGAGACAGGTTCTCTGTATATTCCTGCACAGTTCCCTTAGGGGATTGAAACTGAGGAGTTACATGTCACACTAAAGGTAATACACATGAACAGCTGTGGACTTGGAAGACATTGTTACAATTAGGCAAGGAATGGCCTGAGGCAACGTGAACATCTTTTTGTGGAGGTTGACAGAACTGAGGGGGGGCTAGCTCAGAGTTTTTGTAGATAAAACAAAAAGGCAGGAGACAGGTCCAACCATGACTACTGAGGACATGGGTCTGAAAGTCATCCAGAACTGGACTATAATAATGAGTCAGAAAGGTCTCTCAAGAAATCGAAGAAAATTGATTAGAGATAATGGGATAGGTTGGGGAGAGCTGTGGCCTAAGAAGACACAACTTAGCAGTGATTTAAGGGCTGTGTCCCAGTTGTTTTATGGAAGGTATGTTAGAAAAATTGTCAAAGCAAACGATAACCACAATATTTCTGACATGCATGTGTGTGTGCCTGTGTCAGAAAACAACCTGCGGGAATCAGTTCTCCCCTCCTACCATGTGAGTCTCGGGGATGGAACCTAGGTCATCAGCTGTGGCAATAAGCCATACAGCCATCCTCATTCACAAGATGGTTTTTCTTATACTACACCAGGAAAGGAAATCAGAACAAATCTACAAGTGATGTTAGATATATGGAAAAGGTCCATGTAAGAGGTATTGCAGATGCAGAAATGGCATGAATTTGCTACTGCCTGAACATGTGATGGAGCTGTAGAAGCAGGGTAAGCATCTGCGTCCAAACCTGCCTTTGTGTTGGTTCACATCCATGCACATACATAGGAAAGATGGAGGTTAACATTAGATGCTTTCTTCAATCATAAGATGGGGTCTCTCACTCAATCTGATACATGACCAGCAAGCTCCAGGGACCTGTCTACATGTCCTTAACACTGAAGTAACAAGTGGCATTTTATGCGGATGCTGAAACCTATTCTCAGGTCCTCATGTTTGTGACACATGACATGGGCAATCTCACAAGCCCTCTGCCTTAAACCTTTGAAGTGTGAGCAATTGGCAAAAGAAAGTGACCCAAGGCACTGTGCCCAGAAAAGGCCACAGACTGTAGCACAACCTTTGTACAGAGAAGTTGAGTGGCAGAAACTAGTTGAAGAAACATATAAATGAGGAAGTTGGGGAAAGAGGCAGAAAGCAAAATTTGAAGAACTCAAGTGAAGAAAATAGAAATGGATAGTAACTGGGGATCCTGTGAGATTTTTACATGGGAGGTTGGGGACTAAAGGGGGAAAACAGCACAGTTTTGCTTGAATAAGGATCAAGAATGATAATCATTCCTTGATTATTTATTACCTTATCAATTACAACACATATTACCCTAATTTTACAGAGATCACAAATGTGCATAACACCACACAAAGTGTGAGAGTATGTCCCAGGAAGAAGGGATTTCAGGTGAAAGCAGATGAATAGAAAGGGCTGAGAAGGAAAGCATGTAAGAAAATTCACCTACAGCCATAAGCATGGCAGGGGATAAATGCAAAACTATTTCGAGAAGCAAAGGAGGAAGTTGAGGTTGAGGGGCTTCAAGTATCTCAGTAGATGATGGAGTTATTGGACCTAAAAGCCATTAATCAAACTAAAACCATACAAGAAGCTGTGACATCTTCAAGTGAACGAACAAGGAAATGGGGTACCTCTAGAAGTCAAAAGGGGTTGTGGAAGTTGCAGTGGGTGATAAAATGAGATGGTGTGTGAGCACATTGAGTCACAATTTCAGTATTCATATTTTCATATTTGAAAAATAAAGCCCTATATTGTCACATTTTGAGCAATGTGGTCAGTAACCCTGCTAATTTATCAGACAATCTTTGCTGTGAGTTGGAGTCTATTGAAGCCATTTTGCATAATTTTTAATGATAAGGCAAAGCTGGAGAATTCTACATTTCACATGAATTTCACATGTTTCTATTGAATGTAATTTTATTGCACAGTCATCTACAGTGCTCTGTGTCTGAGAAAGGGAAGGGAGGGCCATGGTTAGCATAAAATGGCATGTCAAAGTCATATTTTGTTTATAAAATATTATTTTGTAGTAGTATTTATTCAACATTTTGTAGAAATACAGTTATTAGAAAGATACTTTTCTATCAGAAAGACAAAAATATTCTTCTCTCTGTATAACTACTTCAAATATCCCATAGAGATAGCATCACTAGACTTTGCCTAAATAAAAGGTTGATCTCAGCAACAACACAGACCCAAGACTTAATGAGCAGCTGGTAACTATGGAGGAATTATAGCAATGGTGGCTCAAGCATTTCCCTCACCCTGAATAACTGATGATATTGCACTTTAAGTCACCATCCCCAGAATTAGTCCCCAGAATGGAGTTAAGTGAGTTCTAGCTCATTCCATAGATGCCAAAAGATCTTGGGAAGATTAACTTATGGGGACCTCTATACAGCCATCAAAAGGAAATACAATGCCTACTGAAATAGAGAGGTATGAGAAAAACTGAAAATAGCACAGCTAGTATCCTGGAGGGGACACAGTACATGTTTAGTTAAAAAACTATGGTCATGCAGTCTAGCCTGGGGGTCCACAGAATGAGCATCAGTGGCAGTGTCCTCAAGTCTGGCTCCCTTACTAAGTATAAGGTCTTCGCAAAAGCATGCCCCATGTTAAGGAGCAGGATCCTGGTTTCTGAGATTTTTCTAGTTCTAGATCAGAACTCTTTTGAAAATTCCTTGATGAGCTTATGTAAATAATTTTTATTTTGGTTGGTGTTCTCATGGGATTGTTTCTGGCATGAAGCAGATTCCCCTGGGATGAGTGACATCTGGTAATTTAGAACAGGAGAGCAATCAAGTGAGAAACTCTTTCCTACAGCCCATGCTGCCAACAGGGCATGCTGTGTATTGCTTTAAGTCATGCAGAGTATGTATATTTTAAAGAGAAAGGAAGAGAAACTCAACTGTTACCCACAGGAGTCAAAGCAGTGAGCCATTGACATTGCATTTGACAAGTTGGAGGCTTCACTTCAGGTCATTAGTAATTATATAACTTGAAGTGAGTTGCCTAATTTGTCTGTTCTTGCCCCTTCTCTGTAAAGCATAGGCAATGATTCATCCCTTGTCTCCTCTACTGGGCTCAGAAAAGATGTCATGGATGAAATGTCCTTGTAAAGTTGGCAGAAGTGTAAGAGATTCAGCTGCCCAGCTCTCCATGACTTTAGTGTAAGACTCAGCAGCCCTGGTAGACAGTCTTCAATTCTCAAGGCCTATTATACAGCTTACAATCAATAAAGATGAGGCCAGAGGTGTGGTCCTAGAAAAGGATATCCAGGAAACAGAAAAAATATCAGGAGGATTCATATATGTGGTTGACATAACCAATAGAAGAATTCTCCCAACAAAAGGCTCATGAAGAAAACTGAATAGTCTTAACCTGTCAGAACTGGAAAGAATGTGGTCCATCACCTCATTGATTCAAAAACAACTCATGAGAACTAACAGACAACACTCACTAGGCACATATATCCTCTCATTTTTTAGGATAATTCTACAAGAAAGGCACTGTTCTCACTTTATAGGAGGATAAAGTGTAAACTACAGCTCAGAAGTATATAATATGAATTGCAACAAAGTAAAGATAATACTTACTCATATATGAGTGCTTTGCATAAATCTAGCATTCCTTCAGCATTTATTAAGAAGCTACAGCATGTGAACATTATTTTACAAACAGGTCAAGAGGTACTGCCATCATTTGCTTCTGTAGAGAGAGAATTGCAATAAACAGTGATTTACCACAGTAATAACTGAAATGAGGTGAAGAGAACAGGATGTGTTGAGTCAGAGAGAATATGTAAATGCATGCATAAGTTGAGGGTCCAAAGAAGGCCTTTTGGGTTAGCTGATGTATAAACTATAACCAGGTTAAAAAGCCACACGAGCATGAACTATCACCATTTGTCTCTTACAAGATGTGAGACAAGGATATTACTACTTCTAGAGTTGAAAAACCTGAGTCCCAGAAAACTTTCCCAGCACTGTAGTAAAGAGCGTGTACTATCACCTTGACCTAGAGGTGTGGCCTCTTGGCCAGCATAGATCTGAAAATCACCTATGACCTTGGGGCACCAGTACTAGGGCATAGTTAGAGGCCAGCTTAAGATGTGGCAAATGATGATGGGGCAAGCATTTTAAAAGAGAAAGGGAATCGTGGGAGGGAGCAGGGAAGTATGTCATGGCAACTGAGCAGGGACTGAGGGCAGAAACCATGTGGGCATTTGGAGTCTGCTCCAAGTTGGTGGGTGCCAGATATTATCATAAGTAATAATCACTGGCAATTGATAAAGAAAAATTGTTGTTTATTAAGGAGTTCAGAGAGGAGCACTCACTGGCACAAGAGGGATTATGCAGTTGTGCAGTTCCTGGAAAGGCTGGACTGGTCCATGCAACTTCACTCTGTGGATCAGGTCCTCTATCTAAGAACATGAGAGAGAAGAATGGGCTGCTATGCACAGTTCAGGGACAAAGCTTAGTGGTATTTTCCTGACATTCACAAGACCTTGGGTCCAAGTCCTGGCACAGACAAAAATACATGCAGAGATAACTGCTCAGTGTGTTCTGGGAGTAAAGATCATTGGTAGAGGACTGCATAGTGTTTTCTTGAATGTTAATGTGTCTCTAAAAATGATTAGCAGGCATTCATGCTCAGATTTCTGGACCCATGTACCCTTGCCTGAGATAGCCCTTCCAGATCCTTTCCTAGAACATGTTCCCAGAACATAGTAGTAGATCTTGCCTCAAATCTGAAGCTACTAGGAAGATGGCATGCCTCAGTGGCACCATCAAGGGAACACTAAGAAAAGTATTAGTTAATGATAGAAGGTAAGATTGCCAAAGATTTTGTCATTAATCTCACTTTACTGTTTTATTTTCAAGGGTTTTAAAAGACAATGACAACACCCAGAAACTCAGTGAGCCGAACTTTCCCAAAAGAGTCTACCAAAGGCCCTCTTGCCATGCATCCTTCTCAAAAACTAAACCTCAGGAGGACACCTTCACTAGTGGGCCCAATACAAAGCTTCTTCATGAGGGAATCAAAGGCTTTAGGGGTAAGACTATTCTCTATTCCACACCGTGGAGATGCTCTGACCTACAGATGCTATTGCTTCTAGCTATAACTGGAATTCAATCTACTTTGCACAGGCAGATATAAGTGGGCATGTTCTTTATGTCTCACACAGTGGGCTACAAAAGAGTTACCACCTGGATCACTATATGATGATACAATGCCATCTCTTGGTTTGGAGATTAGGGATCTTCCATTCTGTTCTATTGTTTAAATTCCAGACACATCTGTTCCTTGGAAATGCCCTGTGTAAAGAGAGAAATAGATCTGAGTGAGAAGGAGGCAAAAATTCTTGGCAATGCTACCACTTCATATAGTATCTTTGTGTGCTCCTCAGTTGAGTCTCAGGCTGTCTACCAGCCTGACCTCCACCAATGATAGGTACAATTCACTACTAGTGCTTCTTTTTTTCTCTCCTCAGGCTGTCCAGATCATGAATGGCCTCTTCCATATTTCCCTGGGGGGACTGCTGATGATCCCCACAGGGGTCTTTGCACCCATCTGTGTGAGCGTATGGTACCCTCTCTGGGGAGGCATTATGGTAAGTTACGATTTGTGAAATGGTTGGAGGAGGAAAAAAGGAAGATCTAGATTGTTTGTATGTTGATGAGAACAGCATGGGGAGAAAGAAGTTTGAGTTGACATAGCTAAGTGGGAAGAAAGACTACAGCACATGCTCCTGTGGTCAAACATGGCCATGCTGCATGGTGATTCACAGAGAGGAGCTCTGGCTTCTCGGGGAAGAATGACTATACAAAGCAGGGTCTCTCCGCAACTAACTGCAACAGGGTGTGGGACACCATATACTTGGTGTTTTTGGAAAGAAAGGAGAAATGGAACTTCCTGAGTCCTCCCATCTCCCTGCAGTTTTATTAGTTACTATGGCACATGATTAAATTATTCCCATTCCAAATAGTTCCTCTGTACATACGAATGCAGCGACACTCTTTCGGACTACTTAATGTACATGTTTTTCAAACTTATAATTGTGTGTGTGACATGAAGCTATGTAGTGTTTATGTTGCCAGGACACTCGTCATGACTATAAGTTCATAATTGAAGCTTTCAGAACTTAGATAGATTGGTTGTAAGACTTTTCTGCACTTTATAGGAAGGCAGTTGAGAAATAATATTACTTCCTATAGCAAGCAACATTTTGGTGAAGTGTATTATAGTCAAGGTAAGTACTACCTTATAAACTGCCTCTCAGTGGCATCAAAGCTATTAAATCACTATGACCTCAAAAGAACATTTTCACTAATTACAGTTAGAGAGATGGGATGGAGAGATGGCTCAGTAGTTAAGAACATGGGCTGCTCTTCCAGAGGACTCAGGCTCAATTCACAGCACCCACACACATAAAATAAGTAAATCACTTTTTTTTTTTAATTTTAAAAAGGAGAAAAAATAAGAATGTTGTAAAATGTTTTCCCAGGCCCATTTGGGTCCGGAGGTTTGGACCTGGTCTGCGATGGCTTTTGTCCCCCAAAGAAATGAATCAGACACTTATATACTTTACACTGTTTGGCCCATTACTAGCTAGCTCTTTCATCTTAATTCAACCCATTTCCATTAATCTGTCTGCCACGTGGCTCAGCCTATGGCTCACCTGTGTTCCTTAAATGATTCTTCTTCAGGGGTCAGATGGAGACTAACTCCACCCTTCCCCTACCTGCCTGTCCTCTGATTCTCCATCCACTTCTATGGTGCTCTACATAGGCCAAACCAGTTACTTTATTTACATCTTACAGAGAACATTTCCACCACATAAGAATAAGTGTTTTAGTTCACATGGATATTCTCTCCCACATCAGTCCTAATTGTGTTTTTAAAATTAGTGACTATGTCTAATTGCAGCCTGTGTAGAAAAGGAGTAAGTTGTCTTAGTGAGGGTGATTTCTTATGTTTCTATTTGATGGCCCAAAGGATTCTCATTGACACGGAAGTGTGAATTCTGTCTCTTTTTACTTATTTTATTCCTAATGGTACCCAGAGGTTTAACAGCTCAGACTGAGTATAATAACCTTAATTTCAAAGAAAAATGCCCACTTAGAAATAATTTAATGTGATAAAATTTGATGCATAGTTTAATAAAAGACACTGAAAATGTAGGTGTTCCTTCCCAATTACTCATCAATGGAAAACAGTGACCTTTTTCTCCCTCTCCCCTTCTGCCCCCTTTTCCTCCTCCTCCCTCCCCCTTTCCACCCACCCCTCTCTTTGCAGTATATTATTTCGGGATCACTACTGGCAGCAACAACGGAGCAAACCTCCAGGAAGAGTTTGGCAAGTAATCGTATGTCTTCTCACACATCAAACACAATAACTATGTTCTCAGTTGAAAACAAGTCCTGGGGAGCCTTAAAGAACTTAGCAATCACAGACTCTCTCTGAGCAAAGGACCCTGTAATACGAAGTTTCTGGCCTGTCCAGCCTGTTGTCCAGACCCACAGTCCCACAGACACACAGAGACACTTATATTAATTTTATGCTGATCAGCCTATGGCTCTGGCATATTGCTAGCTAGCTCTTGCTCTTAAACTAACCCATGATTCTTATCTTGTTCAGCCATGCAGCTCGGTACCTTTTCTCAGAGCAGCATAGTTGTCCTATGCATCTGCTGGTTTCTCCGCCGGTCTCTCTCATGTCTCTGCTCTGCTCTTCCTGTTCCCAGAGTTTTCTTAGTCTGGTAGCCCCCACACTTCCTGTCTGCCTTCAGCCAATCAGCATTTTTTATTAGACCAGTAGATGAGACAATTATTTACAATGGAGCAGAACACAATCCCACTACAGGAGCCTATATCATCCTGGTGGTGATATAATTTTCTTTATGAAAAACTAAAAGCTCTTAAGGCATCTGCCTTAAGTCTGTCCATAGCAAGAAAATCAGAGGCAGAGCTCGCAAGATGGTCCTTATAGTCTTTCAGTGCTAAGTACCCTGTGCAGATGTCAGACCTGACATATTCTGAAAGAATGCCATTTATCCCCCCACACTATTTAGGAAAATTTTCTGATCTTTATGCTTGAGTCATGTTCTAGCAAAGTCAGAGCCCTGGGTAAGTGAGTACAGGAGTGCTCTTGAATTTTCATCTATGAACAGAAGTGATGGTCCTGACATACGACATCAAAATAAAGAAGAAATGGGGCATTGTGTGTGATAGCATGATAGCAGAGTAGAAGCTGTAGTGCCTGCAGTGTGGTCTTATCCTTAAGGATTTATTACAGCCTCTAAAAAAAAAGGTAACATACAGAATTCCTGAAGGATGAATGACTAGATCACTACCAACTTTCTCTTCAGAAAATCCTGTAACAATACTTTCGCTTATAAGTCACTTTGAGATGGTAAGGATCTGAGTGGATTGAGATGGTTTCTCTCTGTAAGTGGTCTGAAAAATTCAATTTAAGGGGAGAGACAAATTGATTACAAATATCAAATACAACCAAAACTACCCAATTACCATTAATAGTCAGTGTAGCCAGGAGTGAAATGTGTTTTATAAAACAATCATCAATAATGCTATACCACTGAGGTACTTGGCATATGATATGTCAAGCTTTTATCACCAAGGCAGGGCAAAGAAGTCACAGCCATGTTCTGTAGCCCATGTATTAAGAGACGGCTTCCCTAAAGGTAATAGGGAAAGACAGCTGACTGGGGTGACATTGTCAATAGGGAGTGGTAGCATTATTATAGCTGATTCCTTTTTTTACTGGATGGTACAAACCTAAAAGGTTCTATCTATATCTACATCAATGATATTTAGTCACTATATAAAATCATTCTTAATCCTCTCTCCACTGCCTAAATATGCAAAGAAATAATCATCTAGATGCTCATTTAGTTTTTACTGTGTGTCTGGGAGGATGATGATAAAGAAAAAAGTTCAGGGATGCAGCATGTGGGTTAGGGATCACTGGGATTTTGGTTTCATAAACTGAATGGATGGTGACTGCATAAGATGAGAAGATTGAAAAAGCAGGGAGAAGGAGCTAAACGTTGTATTTACGTTGGCAAAGAGGCTAAAACTCACAGTGAGACCTGAACTAGAATTTCAGGTGTGGGATCTTCATGAGTCAGGGAGATGTCAGCTAGAAACCCACATTCTACTTCATTTTCTGAAAAGAAATCAAATCTAATAAACAAGTCTGACTCTGTTTTAGGTCAAAGCCAAAGTGATAATGACTTCTCTGAGCCTCTTTGCTGCCATTTCTGGAATGATTATTTCAATCATGGACATACTGAACATTACAATCTCTCATTTTTTAAAAATGTATCGTCTGGATCTTAGTCAAACCCCCAACCTGTATGTTGATATCTATGACTGTGAACCATCTAACTCCTCGCAGAGAAACTCCCCAGCTACACAGTACTGTTACAGCATACAGTCTGTGTTCTTGGTAAGTATGAAAGCAATGCTCCTCCAGAGAAGACATTTGCTATGTTTCATTATGAACACACTCTGGGTCCAGATAGTCTGTGTCTGCTATTTTTCCTGAATGTGGCTTTGGGCAAGAACCCTCCTCATATACTGCTTCCATTTACTCACCTGTAAAGCAGGGAGAGCTATACTGTGTATCTCCTTGGATTGATTTGAGAAACAAATTAGTTAACATAAGCAAGGCAATTGGAATCATTTGGATGGAATATTCTACTAGCAAGTTTATTATTTCTTCTGAAAAATGGTCTTGCTGTGTAGCCCTGGCTGGTCTGCTACTGACTATGTAGTCCAGACTAGCTTCAAATTCACAACAAACATGCTTCTACCTCCTGAATGCAGGGATTACTGGCCTGTGCCACCACATCAAACTTTATGTCTTCATCATTCCTCATTGTTAATATCATTGATTACATTAACAATTTATTATTACTAAAAATATGGAAGAAATTCCTCAACTGTCTTTAACATGTTTTCCCTCACAGAATTTTGAATGCAGAGTTTAAAGGGGGAAAGCAATACATCTCTCAAGTGCTACAGAGTTTCCTTAGTGTGATATCACATCCTCTAAAGCTGATTCAGTTTCGAGACAGGATCCCCTATAATCCAGGCTGACCTTCACTTTGCTTCTGATCTTCCTGCCTCTACCCTCTCTAGTAGTGGAAACAGGCATATGCCACCAGACATAATTAACATAGTGAGACTAGAACCTAGGGCCCCAAGTGTGCTTGGCAAGTACCCTACCAATAAGCTACCATACCAGACCAAGCTGACAGAATTTAATGTGGGACTATTTCTTATACAGAGCTGACTGTTCACTTTACCATTTCTAACCTACTTTCTTGTGCCTAAAGCTATATTCAGCACTTTTGTTGCAAAGATGCTGCCTTTTATGTCAGTCAACACCCTGCCACCCCCAGCTGTTCAGTTTATTCACCTAAAGAACTGAATTTTTGCTCATTGAGTTTCAGTCATGAGTCATGACTGTGCATTAAACACATCCATCTGCCATCTCCTCATCTTTGCCTCTGTTCTGTTGGTTTCCAGGGCATTTTGTCAGTGATGCTGATCTTTGCCTTCTTCCAAAAACTTGTAACAGCTGGCATCGTGGAAAATGAGTGGAAAAGAATGTGCTCCAGACCCAAATCTGTAAGTTGGACTTGCTTATCTATAGCCTCCTTCTAGAAAATTAGTGTCTACAAAGAATTGTTTACATAGATTATAACCTGACAAATATTTGGAACTGGAAGCTTCATTGGAATAAAATGGTTTTGTTCTATTTTGTAAAACAGAAACCTCCAGTTGTGACAGCAAGTGTTTTGAAGTATAATCGAGTTTATGGTTAGATGGACTATAGTTCCTCCTGTGCACAAGTAAACTCACCAACCAGCTTTTCCTTCTGTATCAGATTTCATTCCTACCCTGTTTTAGTTACTGTTCTATGGCAGTGACAAGATAGCATGGCCAAGGCAACTTATAAAAGAAAGCATTTATTTGGGGCTCCCAGCTCCTGAATATTAGAGTCTATGCTGATCACAAGGAGGAGCATGGCAGGCAGCAGGCAGGCAGACATGGCTCTGGAGCAGGAGCTGAGAACTTGCATTTGATCCACAGGCAGGAGGCAGAGACAGTTAACTGGAATGGCTCAGCTTCTGAAACCTCAAAGCCCAACCCCAGTGAGGCCATATTTTCTAATCATTTCTATACCTTCTACCAGCTGCAAAACAAGTTTTCTAATTTTTGAGGCCATGGGAGTTATCCTTACTCGTACATGCCTTGATTGCATGCCCCCTCATGTTTTAATCTATAACAAGGGATATTGGAGGCTGGAGACTGATAAAGTCACTGGTTCTTGGACTTTTTGGTGTTCCCCTCTTCTCCTACCCTCTTCACCTCATTCCACTTCCAAAATAATAGTAATTCAAAGAATCTCCAAAGCTTGGAAACATGAATGCTCCAATAGCAGCTCTCTTATAAACTACCTTAAAACTACAGACTATAGGATTTAGTTTATAGTTCAGAATCCTTTACTGATTCCTTGATTATACAGATGGGGAAAGAACAGAATGAGGGTATCTTCTCAAGGTTATGGTCACTAAAGGCAAATCAATTCTAGAATCCAGCTTCTCTATTTTTGGTGTATTACTTACTCCATAGCATTTCCATGTGGTATGATTATTCCAGGCAAAGTGGCAAATGCCTGAAGTCTTTAGCAATTTTAACTCAGACTCTAGATTTAAATAAGTATGTGATTTGATGAGAACTTGCACATCCAAGTAGCCAATCCTGCTATCTACTGTATATGGTTAATTAAATAAAGAACATGAGAATAAGTTGGCATTTGGATATATGTAGATTGTTGGGAGGTATGTCAAGAGTAAAGATCAAGAAGTATTTGTTTATGTTCTAGAATGTGGTTCTGCTGTCAGCTGGAGAAAAAAAGGAGCAGCCAATTAAAATAAAAGAAGAAATCATTGAGCTAAGTGGAGTAGCACCCCAACCAAAGAACGAAGAAGAAATTGAAATCATTCCAGTCCAAGAGGAAGAAGAAGAAGAAACAGAAGTAAACTTTCCAGAACCTCCCCAGGAACAGGAACCCTTGCCAGAGGAAAATGAGATCTGTCCTTAAACTCTTGTCTTTAGTAAGCATTATTGTGTAGAGAGCTTCCATGACACATAGTTACCCCCATTTCTTGTGATCTTCCACATCTATTCTCCATGTTTCCACAGCTTGTCTTTGCATAGGGAAGCCACATCTAGTTCTCCTTCGCATTTGGAGGATGTAGCCATTGTAGTAGATTGTGTTATTCTTTGCTTGGGAGTCTTACATTGGCAGAAATGCTGCAGAACCCAATTCCCATTCACCTTTTCCTTGGTCAGGCATTTTAGTACTGGTAGTGCTTTCCCATTTCTACCCTCAGCAACTGTTGCTGAAGGAAAAGACACATGGCTATCCCATCCATCTCTGACCCCTCTGACTCCTACCTTACCTACACTTTTAGTGGACTCCTTTTTGCACTATTGTTTTTTAAAAAAATTAAAAATAATAATGAGAAGGAATAAGACACCTATTTTTTTCAGGGACCTGACACTGTGGCATTTTCTTTAAACTTCTGTATCCTATTTGGAAAGCTGTGAAAGGCAATGACTAGCCCTGTCTCTGTAGAAACAGCATAGCTTATACATAAGCAAGTCTCTGTGTCTTAACATGCCCAACTCCTCTTTCTGGGATTCTGGTCACATTGTTTGTCTCTTTGTATTTTTTAATCAAGAAAAGAAAGGATTGTGGAACATAATGGCTACCCAAATCTCAATCATAAGCAACACCTGTGCTTACAGGATGCTTTCCAGAAGGCAGAGTAGTTTATGAAATAGTTTTATTTGATCTTTCATGACCACGAAAGAAACCCTATCACTATTTTGCAATTAACTTGAAAGTAGGAAGCCAGCCAATGAGTCTTGTAAACATCATACCTAATAGTGGTGGGGACTTGACTCAGACCCAGCTCTTCAAATCCTAATGATGTCTGAAATGACCAAATTATCTATACCCAATGTCTGCATGACTATGAACAGTGTGTTGAGTCATAGAAGAGTCAGAATTGGATTTGACACCAATTTGCAAATAAAAAACACCTAGAAAGTTATAGCATTCAGAAAAGTAGTTAAGACACTAATTTGCAATTAGTTGGTAAGTTATAAAATGCAGATACTAAGTGCTATAAATTATCTCAGAAAGATCAAGATTAAAAACAATATAGTTAAGGTGCATCCTACTTTTCTACCCCATTCATGTGCAGAGAGGCTAGCACCTAAAAACACTGTTAGCTTAAGAAGATCTCACCATAACCTATCAGATGCCATAATCAGTCTGCTTCAAGGCATGACAAGTATACTTCTTAGAATATTTCTATTATATTAGAGGTTACTGGTGGGAGGTCATTCCTGTAATTACAAACAAAATGAAAATACAACTTTCCCCCTTGTGAAGTCTTCAAAACAAGCTCTAAATGAATAAAACTGTGTGTTCATGCCTGCAATGGATAACTCCACCTTGGGTGTTTCCTTATTCTTCATAACATCAAACAATGAGATGCTCCTACAGCCTCTGCTCATATTTCTATAACACCAATCTGTGTTTGAACTGAGACACATCAGGCACATTGGGCTATCCTACATACCTCATGCATGCTCCCAGAGAAATTATTCATCTAGTAGATGACCACTAATCACTGCTTACTCTTGCAAACCACAGCATGATTCTCCACATCCAACACATAAAAGGTACCCCTGCCTAAATTAAATAAAAACATGGCAGTGGCTAGAGTAAGATTTTGCAATTAAATTGAAAGTAGGAAGCCAATGAATCCCGCAAACATCATACCTAATAGTTGTGGAGACTTGACTCAGACCCAGCTCTTCAAATCCTAATGATGTCTGAAATGACCGCATTATCTATACCCAATGTTTGCATGACTATGAGCAGTGTGTTGAGTCCTAGCTGAGAGGATAAGTAACAAGCTGAAAAATATTTAAAAGCAGTATTTAATTTCAAAATTTGTCTCTCTCTGAAACTCATTATTTCCTTGAAGACTTTATCCATTGTTAGGTCCTCACATAAATTAGTTTTTTATTTTTTGCCAAATTCTCATTTCTCTTTGAGATAATTTTAATGTCTATTTAAAAAGAAAGAAAATTCTTATTGTTCTCCCCTGAAGAATATTCTGTCAATGTAGAATCTGATAACATTTCCCAATGGCAGATAAGTTTATCAAAGCAAGAATTAAGTTAGATTTTCCTCTCAGTTTTTACTTTTGTATAAAAACAACTTTGTAACCACAAAAAAAGTCTTTTAAAAAGTCAGCTGCTTGATATACCATGGCTGGTTGATATCCATGGAAAGCCCACTTGTATCTGACATGGTGGAAGAGGAGTAGATGGGACCCATCAGGGAAGGAGGTGGGGGAAAACTTTGATTGGAAAGTAAAAATAAACAAACAAACAAACAAACAAAGAAGCCAGTTATACCCACTGACTAGACACCACCTGTGAAGAGGTTGCTTGGCCAAGCACACAAATTAGTCACTTAAAATTGATAAACTGAAAATGATGGGGTGGACAGAAGTCTCCAGAGGACAGTGACATTTCATTAGGAATACTACCTGTCAGAGAAAAGGCAACTTATGAAAGTGAGATTGAGGACTTGGAAGTGTCTTAGTTACGTTCATGACTCAAGCTACTTATAAAAGAAAGAGCTGAATTGAACTTATGATGCCAGAGTTATAATGACAGAGTGAAGGCATGGCCTCGGGCAGCTGGAACAGTGGCTGAGAGCTCCATCTTGTCTACAAGCAGGAGGCAGACAGCACATCAGCAAATGGCTTGGGTCTTTTGAAACCCCAGTGATACACTTCCTCCAACAAAGCCATACCTCCTAATAATACCCAAATAGTTGCACTAACTGGGGAACAAATATTCAAATATATAAGCCAATCTTATTCAAACCAGCACAGGGAGTTAAGGAGAAAAAAAAACCTCAAGGGGCAAAGAAGAGAAGCAGAACACTGATGTGGAGACATTCTCAAGAATGAGAGCTGAGCAGAGGCCACTGGGCCCAGGGTTAGGGGAAATGAGTAAGGCAGCATTAAGAAAAGAGTCCAGTTCACGGGAAAATAAACATTCTAGGGAGAATTCACACCGAGAGCTGACTCTGCTTTTCAGATGTCTTTGCTGTAAAGGAAAGAGATAGACAGTGGTTCACATAAAAACCAGGGCAAAAAATTGTTCAGGAATTGATTCAAGGCCACATCTTTTAGCAAAATAAACAAAATGTATTGCCTGCCATCATGTGGCGCCATTCTGAGGACAGAGACAAGTCATGAACAGCGTAGACAAATTCTGTTTCCATTGGGTTTACAGACTTCTAATGTATTAGTCTGCATCTCACCAATTAATGCATACCTAGTATTAAAGACCAATGGTGTCACTTCCAATTAACTGACATCCTAATGATGTATTGACAATAGTACGTGGTATGCAGCATGTTCTTGATTCTCAGCTTTGACAGGAATGACCACTATGGCCAACAGTCAAAATAAATTTGCAGGCTGCAGCATTAAAGACACAGCTCCCTGGACTGAGAAGTGTATGACTCTAAAATGTTCAGAAGTTCTTGTCTTGTAGAGCTCAGACATGAGTCTTCATTAGCTCCCACAGGAAGGGGCCACCCACAGTCAGCTCCCCATAGCTGTTTCATCTTTGTAGGAAATGAAACTTGTCAAAAATTGGCTGCATGCTACAGGAAGCAGCTGTGGTGGATCTTAGCATATGACAGGAAAAGTGTGTGTTGCAATATTAGAAAACACTAAAACTTCTTAAATCAGACAGCACGATATCTTTTTCTTTTAAATTTGATTCAGGTGCTTGTCAAAAAACAGTATGTAAAGCCCATTCTATGATGTATTTACAGAATCAGAACTTTCACCTACATAGAACTGCATTTGAAACTTCTTCCTAGATGCATGGTATTGAATTAATTCCTTACCTTTTCTCATACTGTGGCATGTTTGACAGTATCATAGGTGAATAGCAGAGCTGTTCTTAGAGATCAGCAAAATAATGGCATGTCTTACTAAACCTGATATGAAATATTTAATGAAGTATTTAAGTACATGATTAATTATTAAGAAAAGTGTTGAAAGGGCTATTTAAATGATGATGATAATGATAATACAGATATTCACTTTGATAACGTAAACCATAACAAAAATAGTCCCTAAGAGGTGACTTGTTTCTCTAAGCTTGGCTCTAAGTTTCCCACACTTATTTCAATAATATTTTATTCTAAAATAATCTGCTGTCCAACAAAATATAAACGCCATCATTCAATGTCCTGGTTAGTTTCTTGTCAACTTGTCATTAGCTAGAGTTTTTCAGGAAGATGAATATCAATTGAGAAAAATGCCTCAGTCAGATTTCCTGTAGGCAAATCTGTAGAACAATTTTCTTGATTAATGATTGCTATGGGAGGGCCTGGAACACAGCGGGCAGCGCCACTCCCAGGCTGGTGGCCTTGGGTTGTATAGAAAGCAGACTGAGTATGCTATAGAGAACTAGCCAGTAAGCACCACTCTTCCATGGCTTCTGCCTCGGTTTCTATCTCTAGGTTTCTGCCTTGAATTCTTGCCGACTCCCTTCACAATGAGATGAAATAAACCCTTCTCTACCTAAAATACTTTTAATCATGGTATTTATCACATCAATAGAAAACTAAGACATCCTACTAAGTTCTTTTGCTTTGCTTATTTTTTTAAGATAGACTGTACCTAAAAAAGAAACTTGCTAACAATGCAAAAGCTAAGATGTTGGTGGGCATCCTAAAAATCAGGGAAAGAGCAAGAGCAAGAGAAGATGACTGGCCCTTGAGATATGTACTCACTGTACCTTCTTCACCTCTTCTCCAGTGAACAATTCATGATAGGAAGGAGTGAAAAGGGTGCTTGATGATGCAGATCAGGGATGGTCCTGTGTCTAATCCCTCACTTCTATTCTCTGACAAAAGGATAGAATGGGGTTCCATTTTTCCCTCCCAACCCCAAAGAAGAATATGAAAAGTGACCACCAAATAGGACCTTGAACTCTCATTCTTTTCAATAAGTGGAGCCCAGAACTGAAGAACAATCAATGAGTGTAGTAATATAAATGAGAATGACCCCCAAAGGCTCATTGATGTGGGAATGCCTTCTATCTGCTGTGAATATCACTCTTTAAATAAAGGAACTGTTTTAGCCCATGACTGGCATCATAGAATATGAGGGGAAATCAGAGCATAGGTAGGAGAAGGAGGGTGAAGTCAGACAGAGAGAACCCAGATGCCCATTAAGCAAGATATAACAAACTAGGTAAACCATGGGCCACGTGGCAGGACAGAATAATGGAAATGGGTTGAATTAAGATGAAAGAGCTAGCTACCAATATGCCTAAACCATAGGCCAAACAGCATGAAATTAATATAAGTGTCTGTGTGTTTCTCTGGGATTGCTGGTCCAGATAAGCAGTGGTGGGCACAGCAGGTCTGAACTATGGAGCTAGGCCAACCAGAAACCTCTTTCTACAGCCCATATATTTGAATTCCTGGTCCACAGTTGGTAGAACTGTTTGAAAGAGATTAGGAGGTGCAGCCTTGTTTGGAGTGGATATGTCACTGGGTGTAGGCTTTGAGGCATCAAAAGCCTCTGATAGGCCAGCCCCTAACCTGTGGATTAGGATGCAGATGTCAGCTCCAGCTCCAGTGCAGTGCATGTGGCCATTCTTCCTGCCATGATGACAGTGGACTATTCCTCTAAAACTGTTAGCCAGCCCTAGTTAGATGGAGTTACTTTGATCATGGTGTCTCTTTACAGCTATAGAAAGTGACTAGGACTCCAGGACAATGCACAGTTCTGAAATCTAGCCATTCCATTAGAAAAGCATATCCAGTTCACAGGGAGGCAGTTGATCTGAAACCTGCATGGGTACAGCCTTACTGTGAGGCACAGGGCCCATGGAGTCTTTGTGGGACAGGAACAATCCTTGGTTTAAAAGCAGAATTTATTTCATTTCACATGCTCTTGGCCATAGTGTCTTCTCTCACTATCTCAGTTATTTTTCTATTGCAGTGATAGACATTGTGACTAACACAACATACAGAAAAGAGTTTATCGGGGCTCACAGTTTCAGAGAGTGCAGGAGGATGTCTCTCCCACTCGCCAGTTGCCAAATAACCTCTCAGAGGCTTATTATTACTTATAAGTGCTCTACCAATAACTCAGGCTTGTTACTAGCTAGCTCTTACATTTAAACTAACCCATAATTCTATTTATGCTTTGTCATGTTGCTCATGGCTTGTTATCTCATTTTCTTTTTTATAGTTATAATATCTAGTTTATTTGTATTTAGTAAAATTAAAGAAATATTTTATCAATTATTTTATTTCTGTGAGTCTAAAGTTCTACACATCCTGCCAGCTCAACAGCTGACTGTGCCCTTCCTCCTCCCAGAGTCCTCTGTGTCTGGCTGTCCCACCTAAACTTCCTACCTACCTACCTACTGGCCTGTCAGTTGCTTATTATTATTTATTTATTATTGTTATTATTATTATTACCCAATGAAAGCAATACATATTTACAGTGTACAGATGGGTTATGGCAGCAGGCAGACAGGCAGGCAGGCATGGCACTGGAGCAGAAGCTGAGAATTCACATCTTGAGACACAAATGAGGAGGCAGAGTCCTCACTGGGAATGGTATGGTCTTTTGAAACCTCAAACATGGTTTCAATAAGGCCACACCTCCTAATCCTTTCAAGTAGTGGCATTCCCTGGTGACTAAGCCATTCTTACTCAAAACACCATACTTGTGTCAGCCTCCCTCATTGGAATGAAAGCTTCTTGAGAACAAAACCAGGTCTTACAAGCCTCAGCCTCCTGAGCTGAGCCAATAATCTTTAAATAACTGCATCAGGCATCATTCTTCAAGAACCTAGAGAAATCACCTCATTTCAGAAACACTAACTCCTCAAACAAAGACTGTCACAAACTTCTCCACAAAGGAAAGGTATGTGGACAAACAGAAGTGTTAATGGGCTTGACTTAATCACTTCACAAGATAGGCATATATAAAAACACTATATTACACCATGAGAGTATGCAATTTTTCATTTGCTATTTAAAATAATTAATAAATCAATTTAGAGATCAATGCTAAGCATAGTGGGTTTTAAATCATTCAGGTCAAACATTTTGAGAGAAATAGATATTTTGATACATATTTAAGTGACCTTCCTATCTGGTTCTTCATAAAGCCCTGTGACCTGAAGCAACCAGGCAGGCCCATCAGCACATCCCTCACAGCACACAGATGACAGCCTATGCTGGAGAATTTGCGGAGCAAGCAAGGGGAATACTCCTCCATTGTTGGTGGGAGTGTAAGCTTGTTCAGCCACTCTGGAATACAGCATGGTGGTTTCTCAGAAAACTGGGAATCAATCTCCCCAAGGGCCCAACAATACCACTTCTGGGCTTATACCCTACAGAAGCACAGTCACACTCCAAAAGCATTAGCTCAACTATGTTCATAGCAGCATTATTCGTAATAGCAAGAACTTGGAAACAATCTAGATACCCCTCAACTGAAGAATGGATTAACAAACTGTGGTACATCTACACAATGGAGTACTACTCAGCAGTAAGAAAAAATGATATCCTAAAATTTGCAGGCAAATGGATGGATATGGAGAATATCCTCCTGAGCAAGGTATCACAATCCCAGAAAGAGAAGCAGGAGATGTACTTATTCACTTCAGTGGACTTTAAAAAAAATAAATAAAAAGAGAGAGAGGTCATTGTACACAAGAACTCAAGGCTAGAACATAGCTAAATGACATCAAGGACACTTCACTAGGAGTTTGTCTTTTTTAATGGACAATGGCCTGTTGGGCAAAGAACTGTCCTTGCCTTGACTGCTATCAGTATGTATGCTGTCCAATCTGGATGGGCAGGATGAAGGACAGAGACTGCCAAAACCTGCCTAGACAGGATAAGACAGTTTCTCCAAAATGCCCTGCTTCTGATCAGATCTGCCAGAAATCCTAGGCCTGTACCCAAAATGGTGGATGCTCCAACTGCACAGAAAACTTTTAGGTGACAATCCAGGTAGCTGACTGTCACAGTGCTCTTCTAAATCTTGGAAGCTACTCTCTTGTGCTTCCAACCTTCAGGTAATATATTTTCCTTCTCAGGTCTTGATGGGGTTGAAGACTAGATGGTTAAGATTACTACCATCTCATATCTTAGGAAAGAGCATTCAAGTGTTAGATTCTTATTATTCAAGACAAATAGCCTTGAAGTGATTCCTGTATATTGCCACTTACCAATATTCTAGACATTTAAGATATACCTTATATTTGTTGTCAGTTGTAGTTGACCTTGCTTATATTATTGCCTTTCCCTCCCTCAGACATTACCTTATAATGATTCCTATTATATATAGTCTTATACTTAGTTTGGAATTTTCTTAGTTGGACAAAGGGGGAAGATATAGGGGGATTCAGGCATTACTTAGGAAAGCCCAGCCTGAGTTCAAGACCTCTACAGGGCATGGCTAGATTCAATTGGGACCTGGAAAACACTCAGCTTGGCACCTATTTTGTTACAGCATTCTGAGGAGAGGATTAGCAGCCGACATGGGACAATTTCTCTCTCCAAGAATCACTTTGAGGTTCAAATTGTATCATGAGTATCCATATACCCATCAATACATATTAATCCTTTATATGATATATAGCAAGTGAATATTATTGCAATAGTGGTTAGGTCCTAATGGACTGACTATAAATATCTTTATCTATTCTCTGAGAACTGAGAAAGTCCATCTGAAATTCGTGATAAAGATGTGACATGAAGGATAATCATAGAAAGCTTTCTTGCAACCACCCTGGATAGTCTTTATTTCAAAAGCAATCATTGAGTGATGCACACCAGGTCTTTTTTTTTTTTTCACTGACCAGGTAAAATCTTCTTTCTGGATGCTATGGAGATCGCTGGTTGGAGAAATTGTTGTTTACAGTGGAAAACCTAAACATCATTAATATCAAATGAAGAATTTGCATTTTCAGGAGAAAATTTTATGCAAAGAAGCTTTTAAGGTTAAGAATGAGGAAATATACAGGGAAATAGGATTAGCAGTAACATTACAATAATATTGGTCCCTATATATTCTGGTTGTCTTTTGTCCCATACCAAGTGGCTTTTCTGATATGAGACAGAATCTTTCAAGTTTTCTTTACCAATGTGCATTGACCAAGATTGTTATGTCCTGCAGGGAGATAATCCCCCACTGCACCTCAGCTTCAGGCATCATCTGACTTCCCGACAAGTCAGGATACCTTTTCTCCAGGACTGAGCTGTCCTATTCCAGCTCCAGCCTCCAGAACTGTCCTATTATGGATCCAGGTATAACCTGACTTTCTGACAAGTCAGGATACCTTTACCTCCAAAGCTGTAACACTCAGAGCAATAAGAAAACAAAAGGAGATCAAGGGGATACAAATTAGACAGGAAGAAGTCAAACTTTCATTATTTGCAGATAATATGATAGTACACATAACTGACACCAAAAAATCTACCAGGGAGCTCATATAGCTGATTAAAACCCTTCAGTGATGTGGCTGGATACAAGACTAACTCAAAAGCATCAGTATCCCTCCTATATACAAATTATAAACAGGCTAAGGAAAAAAATGGAGATACATCACCCTTTACAATAGCCACAAATAATATAAAATATCCTGAGGTAACTCTAACCAAACAAGTGAAAGGCCTGTATGACAAAAACTTTGTTTTTGAAGAAAGAAGTTAAAGAAAATATCAGAAAATGGAAAAATCTCCTATGCTAATGGATCAGTAGAATTAACATATTTAAAGTGGCAGTCTTACTAAAAGCAATCTACAGATTCAATGCAATTTTCACCAAAATTTAAACACAATTCTTCACAGACCAATACTCAACTTCCTATGTTCCTATGGAAAAACAAAAAAACACGGGATAGCTAAAAACTATCCTGTACAATGAAGGAACTTCTAGAGGTATCACCATCCCTGCACTCAGGCTCTACTACAGAGCTACAGTAATAAAAACATCTTGGTACTGGCAAAAAAAAAAAAAGAGAAGAGAGAAGAGGAGAGGAGAGGAGAGGAGAGGAGAGGAGAGGAGAGGAGGGAAGGGGAGGGGAGGGGAGGAGAGGAGAAAAAACTGACAGGTGAATCCGTGGAATCAAATCAAAGACCCTGACATAATCCACACATATGAACACCTGATTTTTGACAAAGAAGCCAAAATTATAAAATGGAAAAAAGAAAAACAAAGCATCTTCAACACTGGTGCTGAAATAACTGAATCTAGACAAGTTGAAAATGCAAATAGATCCATATCTATTGCACTGCATAAAACTCAAGTCCAAGTGGATCAAAGACATTAACATAAATCTAATTACACTGAGCCTGATAGAAGAGAAAGTGAGATATGCCCTTCAGTGCATTGGCACAGGAGACTACTTTCTGAATATAACACCAGTAACACAGACACTAAGAGCAACAATCAGTAAATGGGGCCTCCTGAAACTGAGAAGTTTTTGTAAGGCAAAGGACAGTCAACAAGATCAAATGACAGCTTACAGAATGGGAAAAGATCTTCACCATCCCCACATCTGACAGAGTGTTAATCTCCAAAATATTTAAAGAACTCAAGAAACTAGACATCAAAATTGATCCAATTAAACATGGGGTACAGATACTCTAAACAGAGAATTCTCAACAGAAGAATCTCAAATGGCCAAGATACACTTGAAGTATTGTTCAACATCCTTAGCAACCAAGAAAATGCAGATCAAAATAACTCTGAGATATTTTCTTACACCTATTGGAATGGCTAAGATCAAAAACACTGATGACAGCTCATGTTGGAGAAAATGTGGAGAAGGGGGAGCACTCCTCCACCTCTGGTGAAAGTGCAAATGTGTACAGCCACTTTGGAAATTGATATGGTGGCTTCTCAGAAAATTGGGAATCAATCTGCCTCGGGTCTCAGCTATACCAATCTTGGACATATACCCAAAGCGTTCTCCATCATACCACAAGGACACTTGCTCAACTATGTTCATAACAGCATAATTCATAATAGCCAGAACCTGGAAAGAACCTAAATGTTCCTCAACCAAACAATGGATAAAGAAAATGTGGTATATTTGCACAATGGAGTATTACTCAGCCATAAAAACAATGACATCTTGAAATTTTCAAGCAAATAGATGAAAGTAGAAAAAAAGCATTCTAAGTGAAGTAACCCAGATGGAGAAAGACAAATGTTATATGTACTTACTCATAAGTGGATGTTAGCTGTAAAGTAAAAAAAAAAAAACCCATAAACTACAGAGAAGCTAGGTAACAAGGAGGGCCCCCAAAGCTGGATCTCCCTGGAAAGGGGAAATAGAAGAGATCTCCTGAGTAAAATAGGGGTGACTGGGAAAAATGGGATTATTAGGGATTAGACTGGGCGAGTTATGGGCTGGACATAGGGGGAGAGTAATAAAAGAGATACCTTGATGGTGGGTAGCATTTCAGAGTCAGGGAAACTCCCAGGAATCCACAAGGATGACCCCAGCTAAGATTCCTATCAACAGTGGAGAGGGGCCTGAACTGTCCTCCTCCTGTAATGAGATTAGTGACTTCTCTAATTGTCATCACAGAGCCTTCATCCAGTAACTAATGGAAGCAGATGACTCACCACAGCCAAGCCCTGGGAGTCCTGTTGGAGAGAGGGAGGAGGACTGTACAAGCCAGGGGAGTCAAGTTCATGACGGGTCAACCACAGGGACACCTTAACTTCTGGAGCTCAGTGACTCTGGACTGACAGCTATGAAGCCTAAATGGGACAGACCTAGGCCCTCTGCATGTGTGTAATAGTTGTGTAACTTGATCTGTTTGTGGGTCTCCTAGCAGTGGGATGAGGACCTGTCTCTGGTGTTTAGATTGGTTTTGGGGAGCCTATTCCCTATGCTGATTTGCCTCTCCCAGCCTTGATGGAGGGGGAGGAGCTTGGTATGTCATGCTTTGTTGATGCCCTTTGAGCAGCTGGCCTGCCCCTTTCTGAATGGAGAAAGAGGAGGAGAGGAGGAGGGAAGGAGGACAGGTGGAGAGAAGGAGAGGAACTGCAGTAGTATAAAATAAAATTTAAAATTGTAATTACCAAAAATGTAATGTAAAAAACTCAGAACACACTTCTCAGCATAAGTGCAAACCACAGCGCATTTTCAAATTTACAAATAGAGTTAAAGCAATAAAAGGACTTTGGAATTATATATAGATGGGATAGGCTGGTTTGAAACAAGGAAGTAAAGGTACTTATAAACTACAGATAAATATCTGAGACCAGAACCGATATTGGAGCTGAGAAAGAGAGAACCCAGAGGTGCCACGGAAGCTGCATAGTCCACAGAAACCACTCTGGCTTTTTTTCTTAGTGGGTATGAAATGGGGCTGGTCTGCTGGGTGGGATCGCTGCTGTCTATTGTCTGGGTTAGAGAGAGGAAGACAATTCTTAAATCTATATTGAGACAGTTGATAAAAAAAAAGGGAAAGAGAAACCGGAAATAATGACAATAACTATAAAACAGGCTAAAGGCACTTTAAGTGCATCTATATACACATGCATAAATATAAATTTAATGCTAAGAACAGTGGGCACAGATTATGAAATCCCATTAACAGTAACCAACTATCAGGAATCCTTGATGATAATCTGATGACCATGGGACCACACGGAATAACAGAGACACTGAAGCATTTGGTTTCTGAATATGAGTCATTAATGATGCTTCTTTCTGGAAAATAAAGGTGAGTCATCTTTCACTGGGTCAGCATTTTTTATATTTGCTAAAAGATGATGTCTTTAGATGTATTGCTGCATGATTCTGTGAAATGTTTATGAGTCACTCTGATGTTTCATTATATGCTATAATACATTCTATACGAGAGCATCATCTCCATTCTATTCAAAGAAAGATAGAAAAGAATTAGAGAAAAAATACAATTGTATTTTCTCATCTTTATTTGAAATCAGCTTATTGTCTAGTTATTCTCTTATTGCTGTGGTCCCTACACTTTACAGTTCATCTAAACTTTGGTGTTTTTATATATTCATATGCTTAAAATAGTTGTGGTAGTTCTCATTTTTTAGAAAAAAGATAACTGATGATAAATGATGAATAGCTTATCAATTGCTAAGAAAAAAATGAACTAACTCTTTTTTAAAAAAAAAAAAAAGATGACTAAACTCACGGACTTACCTTTACATGGATCCTCATTTTGATTGGATAATCAGTTAATCTGTCATCCTGAGATGACTTGTATATCTGCACACTAAGACATATTGGTATGAACCAAAAAGTATAGAACTGGGTCATTTCTAATCATTTTCTAATACTGTAGCCCAATATGGTACAAATACAACTTGAGGCTAGCATTGTTTTATAGAGTCAGATATTAGTAGTCTGTGTTCTGTGTGAAACTTCCATATGCAGAAACTAGAAAATTGGTAGTTAATAAAAGTCTTGAAATTTATCAGAGTCCAAAACATGCAATGATCAGCAGCAAACACAATAATATTCCTCTCTTTGTCTCTCTTTCTCTCCCTCCCTCCCTCCCTCCCTCCCTCTCTCTCTCTCTCTCTTCCTCTCCAATCATTTTATTATATATGGTTCTTAAGACCAAGAAAATTCTTTTTACCAAATGAACTCATATCCTATACTTGAAAGAAGACTTTGAGATCTAATAACACAAAATTCACTGCTGTTCACCAACCTCTTGTTCTATGCTGGGAACTCTTACAAAAACTTTATGAAAACCATCATCATTCAAACTTCATACAAACCATTTAACTGGCAACATCTGTTATTTTACAGCTTAGATTTGGTAATTAACAGGGATTTGATTGATAAAAGTGCTCAAGACACCACAGTTAGTGAAGTGTCAGACTGGAGGCTAAAAAGATCTGGAATAACATTTAATCTCAGAAACTGGATCTACAAAATGCACGGTTCCTATTTCATTGGTTATTTGCATGTCATGAGGAATCACTCCTCATAGCTCTAGAAGAAAAGTATTCTTTTATTGTTTTTAGCATTGTATTGTAGAGAAATAACAGCAAAGAAAGTTAAACAAACTTGCTAAACACATATCTGGTGTCAAAATGAGAATTCTAACCATAAATCGATGCTTATAATTGCACACAGCACACATTGGCATTCAATAAATTTTATACTAAAGGAGATCATTTGAAACCTACTAAGGAGAAGCCTCACTATCTTACTGTTCATTTGTTTTAGCAACAGGGAGAAAACTATATTGATGTCAACAATACAACTCAGTGGCAAGGAAGGTGGTTCAAGATTAAAATTATTTGTTAGAGAAAGTCACTAGCTCACAAATTGTCATTGATGTTAGTCTCCTGGTGCTATTTAGATAGACTACTCTTAAAGGTTCTTATTAATTCAGTATCTCAGGCCCAATATGGCCAAGGAGATTTTTTTGGAAGTAAATTTCCATGGTTAAATGTGGACAGAAATACTAGTAATCCTTAAAGAAGGAAGAAAAACTATACATGAAAATCATTGTGTTCAGTATCCTTGAATCCATTTTTTGAGATCTTTCTTATATTCACAGGTATCAAAGGTATCCTGGAGGAGGAATGTCTTCACTCTTTGTCTAAAGTGTAAAATTATATAAACAAACTACTAGTGCATCAAACCATTGACATTTTAACAGGGGCACTTATTCAGACTGTGTTCAGAGTCCTGATACTTAAGTCCCTCTTGCCTTTTGTTGCCCTCCAGAAGCAATGAACTCAGAAAAATACACATGCACACATGAGAGCACACACATGTACATGATCACACTGCAAAACTAAATATGAAGAACTAAAAACTAAATGTATTCCCATCAGCCCCTCCTTTACCTTTTTTGAACCCCAGGATATATGGGATTCCAAGGTCAAATCAGAATCATAATTTTATTGCTTATCACAAGTCAATATCTGCTCACTTGCTCTCCTCCATTTGCATAGAAAATTGACTTTTAATTTCTTATCTTGGTCAATGTGTTACTTTTGTGTGTTTTGTACTGCTTAGGACATAATGATGTCTTCCCAGACAACTACCTATCCTGGAATCCATGTCACCATTCCCAGTTCTTATCAACCAACAACTTCCATGGCTCTTCATCCTCAACAACCTCTGGGTTTTTTAAACATAGGAAACCAATTACAGACTGGGCAACTTTCCTTCATTACATCTCCAGAAATCTTCACTACCAATCATCTGGGTCTAGAAAACACACCAGTGGTGCATGAAGTTCCAGGAACAACAACAACAAATATTAACTTTAAAGATAAAGCAATAGCTCTCGGGGTGAGTGCATTTGTCACTAGAATTTCAATGCTGCATTTGCAATCTTTCATGCATCTATCAGTTATAATAGTATATCACCAATTAGCAAAACATTTGAGAATTAGTCTGATAACTGTGTCTCTCCCAGAAGAAAATGATCAGTCTGTGTATGAGTTACCCTGGGTTAATTTATTTTAGATTCATTCATGAGCCTAATGATTGGCAGACTGATCTCCCTAGCAGGAAGATCCAGTAATGGTGAGATTACAGGAGCTCAGCTCTGCTTGCTTGATCTCACTACTTTGAAAGTCTTTTTAGACAACCTCACTTCTGTCTTTGGATTGGTTATAAATGTTTATATTCTTATAAAAATGAATTAATTTTAAAGAGATCATTGATAACTATTTTAAAGGGAATGGAGCTACTAGCAAACAGTCTGGGGAAAATAAAATGTTAAAAACCCTTGGAAATGTTATGTCTTTGGCACTTTACAAAAATTTATTTGAGCTGGACACCCACAATCTTGTTTCTATAAACTTTGTAAAGCAAGCCTGACTTATAGTAAAGACTCCACATGCTTAGACAAAAATGACCATTATTTACAATCTTGTTTCTATAAATTTTGTAAAGCAAGCCTGACTTATAGTAAAGACTCCGCATGCTTAGACAAAAATGACCATTATTTACTAAGATTTCCCTATACCTCTTCACACATTCCCATCAATGTGTTATGTCTCCTCCTGTGTACAGCTCCAAAATCTTGGTTATAGGAGTGGAGTCAGAAGAAAATGTGTGCCACTATATATCAGAATTCTTCTGGCCATCTTATCAGCTAGTTGTTTTGGTAGACTAATCCAGTCAGTGTTTCAGGCAAGTAAAACTGAACAGTACCATACCCTCCACTCCAGCAGCCAATCTACACAGGAAGGTGGCTCCATGGATCTTGTCCTGCCTAGCAGAGTACATTTCCTGAAACTCATAGCTCACAAAATCAACACACACAGTTACTAAAAATATCTAGGCGTATAAAGCAAGCAGAGTCTCTGGCTTAGCTGGGGATATTGAGCTGTACACATAATAAATATGTAATCTAGAGTGTGTTAGAAGGTGAAAAATAATATATAGATACTGAGTGAGGTAACCCAGACAAAGACAAAAAAAAATCTTGTGTTCTCTCGCATATGCATATTCTATCTTTTACTGTTTAAGGGCAGGGAGTGAGTGTAAGCATAAATATGGGCTATGAAACTCTAAAGGAGATCACAAGAAGAGAAAATGAGGTGTTGAAGAAAAGGGATGCACAAGAGGACACATGTAACATGTAACAGAAGGGAGGGAGGCTTCTGGGAGTGGGAGGGTATAAGGAGGGTTCAGAGAAATAGATGAGAAGAGAAATAAATTATTAATAATTTCATTGGAAAATGCCATAATAATCTTAGTACTTGATAAGCTAACTTAAAAATTAAGTAGTAATAGAGTGAAAGAGAAATATGAATGATTAGGCAGTGAATGGGTAGAAATTTGAAGTTGATCAAGATAGGCTAGGCA
The DNA here is from genome assembly GCA_004025045.1 of Sigmodon hispidus. Lineage (NCBI taxonomy): Eukaryota > Metazoa > Chordata > Mammalia > Rodentia > Cricetidae > Sigmodon > Sigmodon hispidus. Next base: position 36,046 of record PVIH01014779.1, read on the forward strand.
ATCCAAATGCATGAAGTTCCAAGATATCAGGACACATAGATATCAGGACAAGAAGAAATAACCAGTGTAAAGTCCTCAGATAAAAAATGTGTGTGATGTATTTGATGAATAGAAGGAGGTCAAAAAAGGACAGCAGAATGCACAAAGGAAGGGAGAGCTGGAAGGGGGCCAGAAGGGAGGTAGGGGACATATCTGGTGAAATATCTGGACCAGTTTGGCTTTATTGTGTGAAACAAGAATCCATTTGGAGCATTATTTCTGGTAGAAAAAGAAAAACATATAGAATTAAAATATTTTTTAAAAAACAAAAAGTAAAGTTCTACTTAAAAAAAAAAAAAACAGTTGGCAAGGAGCTTGGTCCTCTCCATGAAGACTGTGAAGCTACACCCCAAGTTATCACAATACTTCAGGGATCACTGATGATAGTGTAGAATATCTGTCCCCCTCCACTCAAAACCACTATGATGGTTAGCTGTCAGCTTGGCACAGGCTAGAATCACCTGAGAAGAGAGACTTAATGATGTTTCTCTGTGGGTATGTCTTTAGGAGTTTGTCTTAATTGATATGGGAGAACTCAGCCCACTATGAGTGACACCATTCCCTAGATAGTGAGTCCTGGGCAGTATAAAAGTGGAGAAATCAATCTGTGTATGAGCAAGCAGCCAAGTGTGCACACATTTCTATCTCATGTGATATGATTAGCTCTTTGAAGTTTCTGCCTTGACTTCTCTGCAGTGATGGACTATAACCTGAGATTATGAACTAAAAGTAAACCCTTTACCCTAAAGTACTTTTTGTCTATCTATGATATTTTATCACAGCAACACAAAAGAAATCAACTGGGACAATCATCAAAAACATAGAATAAGTGGAATGTCCAGGTGGTTAAGTCCATGGGCAATTTTAATCAATGAAGTGTAGAGCCAGGGCTATATGGATAGAAAAAAGAGCCAACAGGGATTAAAACTGTAACTGCCCTTCATCAAGATCACAGTAAGGATGGAAAATTTGTACTTGGATTGTGCTCTTGGAGAAAATCTTGTGAAAAAAATCTGAAGTCAGATGCAGGAGTTTCAGTCTGAGATGGAGCATTGGCTAAAATGGGTATTCAGCTCGCAGAAGTTTATTTAAAGGATGATGTACATATGTGGATATACAAGAATACTTGTTTAGAGGGAAGGTTCATGGCTTTCACAAGTCTCAGTGCATTTCAATAATAATCATTTTAACATATTTGTAAGATTGTTATTTTTCTTTTAATTCAATATAATTTTATTCAGTACCTATTAATTGGGGAAATAAACACAGAAATTTCTGTGACCATAGTCTTCCTGGATAGATACAGTGCATGCATAAACTTGAGAAGAATTGGACTATGGATATGTTATTGAGCTTTGGACCAACTGTTGCTTCTCAGAAACCCATGTTTACTCTACAAAGAAAGTAGTGATAAGAGTTACAAAGTAAAAGGTTTGTCTCTTATCATTGGCAAAAGACCTCTTACCTGGTAGATAACAGTCTCGTACCAGCCTTTTATAAACAAACAATACAAGAACTAGAAAGATGGTGCCGGGGGTTAGGGATGCTCTTGCAAAGGACCTCTGTTCCTTTCCTAGCACCCACTTGGTGGCTCATAGCTGTTTGTAACCCCAATTCCAGGGGATCTGAACCCCCTCATCCGGCATCCTTGAACACCATCAGGCACACAGGTGATGCACAGACATGCATACAAGCAAAAAATCCAGAAGATAAAATATTAATACTTTTTTAAATTAAAAAATATAAAAATTCATAAAAGCAAGTGATGTCATGTGTTTTATATCTTAAAATGCGAGAGGAATTTATAAAGAAAAAGTCCAATTGACTGGTATAACCAAGACAACCCAAAATGGGTAGAACCAAGCTGAGCCTGAAAGAACAAATTGCTAATGGTTTTGGTGTCAGTCCACTGCCATGCATTCTGGGCATCTGCCCCTTTGTAACTGTGTACCTTGGCTTTGTGTCTATGTGTCATCTTATGGCTTTGTGTCTCCACCTAGCTGTTGGTAAAGTGACATGCAAGATGGTTAGAGCATTGTCAGGCATATGACTAATACTCTAGGAGTGACTTCATCTCTGTTGATTCCTTTTCTTGTGACTAACACTGCCTGGGCAGGGAAGTGTGCTACTTCTGCAAGACAGCCACTGTCACCCCAGTCACAGATTCTTTACAAAACTAATAGACTCACAGGGAACACTAGGAGATTTTTAAGTAATCACACTTTCTTAAAACTTCTCTGTAGTCCATTCAGAAATCAAACAAGCCTTCTTTAAAATGTTTATTAAGTGTCGAGGGTGGGTGGAGGGGTGGTGGGTAGATGGCATATTCACATGCATGTACAAATATGTGGAGGGTTCAGAGAGCAATTTGCAAGAGCCAGCTCTTTCCGCCATACGAAGTCTAGGAATCACACTCTGGCCATCAGACTAGACAACAAACGTCCTTACCCACTGAGCCATATCACTGCCCCTTCAAACAAGGGTTTTAATTAATTAATGACTTTCCAGACCGATCAGTTTCCCCTCCCTCCTCTCTTCCTAGTCTCTCTCCTCAAACTCCACCCCTACCCACTCCTCCTTCTTTCTCTTGAGAAAAGCACAAGCCTCCCATGGATATTAGCCAGCCATGGTATATCAAATTGCAGTGAGACTAGATACCTCCTCTCCTACTAAGGCTAGACAAGGCAACCCAGTAGAAAGAAAGGGTCCCAATGTAGGTGACAGAGTCAGAGATAGCCCCTGCTCTCATTGATAAAGGGAGCTACAGGAAGACCAAGTTACACAACTGTAGCATATGTGGAGAGGGCCTATGTCAGGCCAGTGCAAGCTCTCTTACTGGCAGTTCAGTCTCTGTGAGCCCCTACAAGCCCAGGTTAGTTGATTCTGTGGTTTGCTTGTCCTTGGCCTCTTTGGCTCTTACAACACTTCCTTCCCTCTTCTACATGATTCTCTAATGTTTGGCTGTGTGTTTCTGCATCTGTGTACATCTATTGCTAAGTGAAGCTTCTCTGATGGCAATTGGGCTAGGTAATAACCTATGAGTATAGCAGAATAACATTAGGAATTATTTCATTGACTATTTTTTTTGTCAGTCATGTTCTGGTTCTATCCTAGGTCTCTGGGCTATCCAGCCTTTGGGTTCTGGCCCTCCAGGCACTGTCAGGGGTGGGATCCCTCTCAGAATATGAGTCTCAAGCTGGACCAGTCAAAGAATGGCCATTCTCATAATTTTTACACAACCTTTACCCCTGCATATCTAGGCAGGGCAAATTATAGATCAAAAGTTATTTGAGTAGGTGCAATCCTAATTCCTCTACTGGAAGCCCTGTGTGGTTACAGGAGATAGCCATTCAGGCTCAGTACCTCCCATTACTAGGAGGCTTAGCACAGTCACCATCATAGATTCCTGTGAGTTTCCATTGTACTAGGCTGCTAGCTTATCCTAGAGATGCCCCTGGCTCCAGTTGTCTTTCCCAGCACTCTCCCTCCATCCTCTCCCAACCTGATACTTACTGTTTCAATACCAACCCCTCCCCAACCAGACCCCCATCCACTTGTGATGTCTATTCTATTTCCTCATCACAATGTGATTCATGTGTTCTCTCTTGAGCCCTCCTTAGTACTTAGCTTCTTTGGGTCTATGGATTGTAGCATAGTTATCCTTTATAGCTAATATCCACCTATAAGTAAGTACATACCATGTTTATCTTTCTGGATCTAAGTCACCTCATTCAAGATGATCTTTTTTATTTCTAATCATTTGCCAGCAAATTTTATGATGTCATGTTTCAACTTCTGAGTGATACTCCATTGTGTAAATATGCCCCATTTCCTTTATCTGCTCTTTGGTTGATGGACATTTAGGTTGTTTGCAGTTTCTGACTATTATGAATAAAGCTGTTATGAACATAGTTGAGCATATGTCCTTGTGGTATGTTAGAGCACCTTTTGAGTATATGCCCAGGAGTAGTACATCTGGGTCTTGAGGTAGATCAATTCTGTTTTCAGAGAAACTGCCATATTGATTTCCAAAGTGGCTGTTCAAGTTTGCCCTCCCTCTGGTAATAGAAGAGTGTTCCCTTTACTCCACATCTTTGCTATCACCAGCTGTCACTTGTGTTTCTTATCTTAGCCATTCTGACAAGTGTAACATGGACTCTCAGAATCATTTTGATTTGCATTTCTCTGATAGCTAAGGGTATCAAACAAGGGTTTTGCCTGAGCCTCCCTTCCCACCACCGTTGTTTCAGTATACTTTAAAGTATTCACTGTTTGGGTGAATTCTTAGGAATCTCAGCAAAATGGACAGTAAATAAGCAGGAGTAACTGCAGTAATAAAGTTTCATAGGCAGAAATGAAGAAGTCATTTTCAGATGCCTCTTTGTTTTCCTTTTCAGGCAGTGCATATCACAATTGGATTGATGCACATTGGCTTTGGAGTTGTTCTCGGCTTTCTGAGCACCTATTCTATGTCTTGGGCATTTTCCTCTATTGCTTTTGTTGGTGGATATCCATTCTGGGGTGGAGTCACTGTGAGTAGATTGCTAGAACATCTCTTCCTGTACAGTATAGATGTCTATATCCTATTCAAAGCTCAATTATTGAATGATGTGTCTGGAGGCCTAGAGAGCTTTGAGGAATAACAGCTGTGTTTGAGTAGAAAAAAAGGAGGCTTGTCTCTCCCCACTTCAGATTGGTAGCTTAAACTAACCCTGAATTCAAGTGCAGGTTAAGAACCAATGTGTCAAATGGAGAGTCGTGAAAGGGGACAATCTGACACATGACAAAAATAGGCCATTGACAAGATGAGATTGAGCAGGGAGCACAATTATCCTAACTAACTCAGAATCATCTGTAACAGAGTTCTTTACATGAAAGAAAATGACAGATATGTGTCCCCAAAAGTTAATCTTTAAAAACTGAGCTGTATTAAGGGAAACCAAACAAACATAGCTAGTGCAAATTCTTATAAAGGATACAGTAGCAGGCCCAGCAGAGAACCTACCATTCATGAATTTCTCTCGTTCTATAGTTCATTGCTTCTGGTTTACTCTCCATATCAGCATTCAAGAAATTCTCTCCCTGTCTGGTAAGTTAGAAAACTTATATCTACTTTTTAAATTCCTTTAAAGACTGATTTTATTTACTACCAAGGAAAACTTGAGATGGTAGATTCCAAGAGTACAAATGAAGGCTCCCTCTCAAAATATCTGTCAATTGCTGGGTAATGTCTGTGCTGGTGGTGGGAGGAGCACTAAATTTGCCACTGAGAAAGGCAGAGCATCACATTCAGGCTCTTGAAAACACAAGAGTGAAAATAAGTATAGATAAATGTTGTTTAAGCTTTAACCTGATGGCTCCCTGGTTCTGCTGGGTCACATAACACTCAGGTAAAACCAAGGAAGAATCTAGGAACCAAAATCCACCTACCTGCCATTCCAATAACAGTCCTGAGTGTTCATTGCCATTTCTCAGCTCTGTCTTGTATTTTTTACTCTTCACTAGTGTGTAATTCCTGCTTTTATTCATATTGCCTCTGTTGTCAGTTCTTTAAACCAACACTGAAAGTATTCAGTTCAGAGGATAAAAAGATTACACAGAAATGTCCACAGAGATGGGGCTTCAATTCTCCCAATCCACAGCACACCCCTTGTTGTAATTTCATGGTTAATGGCAAACTAGGAGAAAGACATTTTCCTCCTAAATCTAGAATAGAAGTAATTTCAAGGTTATATGAAACTATGCACAAGAACAAAGAAGTGAGAGATGGGAACATGGAATTATGTTGTCTATGTGCTCCAGATAAAATAGTGAATCAAGCTAGAGTGAGAATCAGCCTAACTTTGAATGGCTGCATCTACTGTAAAATCAAAACAAAACAAGACAGAGTACCCTTTTCTGTATAGGTCCCGCCCCTCAGAGGTTATGTAGAAAGAGACCCTGTCTTTTGGGATGATATATAACTGGATTGGAATGTGTAAAGTCAGACACTAAGACCATCTCATGTGTAAAGGGTGTAAGAGTTCAAAGTGATGCCATTTTAAATATAGAATAAAATAACTATCAGAGAATAATTCCCTTTAAAAGTTTGTTCTTGTAGCTGGAGAGATAGCTCACTAGTTAAGATCACTGACTTGACTACTCCTCTAAAGGACCTGGATTTCATTCCCAGCACTCGCCCGGTGACTCATGATCTCTAGAACTCCAGTTCCAGGGCATTCAATGGTCTCTCTTGGCCTCCTTGGGCACTGCATGCTCATGGTACATAGATATGCATGCGGGCAAAACACATTGAATTTTTAAAAATTAAATAAATCTCAAAAAATAAAAATCTTGAGATTGCTATTTTATTATTTTTAGATAGTAGAATTGTTGTAGTTGTTTGTTTTTTGAGACACAATTTCTCTGTGTAATAACACTAGTAGGCCTGGAACTTGCTTTGTGGACCAGACTGGCCTTGAACTCACAGAGATATGCCTGCCTCTGCCTCCCCAGTGCTGGGATTAAAGGTGTGCACCACCATGCCCAGCTGTTTTCCTTTTTAATTTTTACTTTAAATTCTTTCATACAATATATTTAATTATATTCTCTCCCCTCCCCCAACTCCTCCCAGATTTTCCAGAACTCTCTAGTCACCCAAATTTATGTTTTTTCTCTATCACAAATGGGAAGAAAGGAAGGAGGGAAGGAAAGAAAAAAGGAAGGAAGGAAAGAAAGGAGGGAAAAAGAGAAAAAATAACAAAATCTTCCCCGTAGATACCTGGCCCCTGAGAGGAGAGGTTTGAAGGAGACATCTCATGTAGGCTTCAGTTTTCCAAAGCCTCTCACTCTGCACATTGTCCGGTTGTGGACCTCACAAAGCAGAGCTGTTATTGTGAACAAAGCTTGCATATAAATGTGGTAATGAGCTTCTGTTTCAATTTATATTTATATGATTTATTATATTTCTACTATTTGCAATATTACAGCTTACTTGAGGAAACTGGCATCTAGGTTACATTAATTTTCACAACTACTTAGAAGAACAGAAGAAAGATATTATATCAACTTCAAATATTGTTTCATGCTAGGGACATAGCTCAGTGGTAGAGAACTTGCCTATAGGATACATCAGATCTTGAGTTCGAATCTCAATATGATCAAAACTAAAATAAGCTATCAAAGATTAAGAACCATTAATTTGGATAAACTCCCATTCCCTTTAAACTTATGTATTTTCTACATGATTTCTTGTTCTTATTGCTTCCAACAGATGAAAAGCACCCTGGTAATGAACATTATTAGTGCTATCTTTGCCTTTGCTGGAGTGGGTCTATTGGTGTGGGATCTGAACACCAACGGCTATCAGTATCAAAACTACTGGATGGTGGTGAGTATCTTGCCATGGATCATATGACTGCCCTCTCCTCACTGCCATGCTATATCTATTGTTGTTTCTTATTTATTATACAGTAGCTCCTTTGAGAAAATTATCTCTATTTCTAAGCCTACTCCTAGAAATGTGGTTGCTAAGATACAGAGTGAGAAAATTACATTGGCAGATAAATGAAGTCAAAAAGACCATCCCCTGTGGCCATCACAGGAGCAACTGATAGAGCTTGGCAGCTCCAAAATATACTCAGAATTCTTTTTCAGCACTTTAAAATTCTGTATAAATAAAATAATCAAAATTTAAGTGTTTTTTTAAATAATGAAAACCAAGAAAGATTTCTGCTCATGTGTAATAAGCTCCCTCTCATTATTTCTTTATTGTCATCAAATGCTTATTTTGGAGAAATACAAATTAATTTTGATTTTTCTTTAAAATACCAGACCTTTCCTTTTGGCACGTAGACTATTTTGGAATAGTAAAAATAAATAAATAAATAAATGTGTAGGATTTTTTTCCTTTCAATGTCTTCTTGGTTTTTTTTTTTTTTAATAAAAAATATCACTCGTAGAATGAGTTGAACATGAAAAAGATAGGACTTTTGATGAGTCGGGATATTTCTGAAATCTACATGAGTCCTTCCTGTTCAACCTATCATTCTATGTATTTCTGACTTCAGCTTTCTGGGAGAGGAATTACAGGTATGCTGGCAATGTTTTCCTTGTTGGAGTTCAGCACAACCTGTGCCATGGTCCACTTTGCCAACCAATCCATGCTCCATAGCAACAGGGTAAGTTGAGTCTCTTCCTTGTAAGTAATAATAATAATAATAATAACCTGAATACGTGCTGTAAAATACAGACTTGAGTGTCTCCCAAAAGCCCCCTGCGGGCTGACTCCAGAACTCTCTGTGCTCCACTCTGCTGGGACAGAGGAGAATGAATGAACTGTGCTAATAATGCTGCCTGTTTTCTCTTACCCTTTCCAGCCCGTCCTGGCTGTTCCAACTGTGTATGCACACAACTCCGTGATGCAAGAGCCTTTCCCAGATCCTCCGAGCTATGACAGTATCACAGCTTATGCTCCTTGACAGTAACAGGCATAAAGAATCACTGGTACAATTTTATATAGTAAACCTTCTCTGAAAAAAAGTTCTCATTAATCTGTTTTTTGGGGGAAGGGGTTGGTTTTGGGGTTTGATTGTTTGGTTGGTTGGTTTTTTCCGCAGCCCACAGTACCTTCAGATTCATTTAATGCCTATATTTGGAATTTGTTCCTAGGCTAACAGTCATGGGTCTTCAGTCGGTACCTCTTTCTGCTTACCATGACTGTACCTGTCGAAGGGGGAGAACAAGAGGCCTAAGAAGTGGCTCTGCAATGCTCTGAGCATTACAAACCTTCTACTCATATTGTCTTTTCTACAATAAAATGCCATGGGGAACGTAAGTGTCTTTTGGTATCTTTCTGACAGACACTGGCAAGGCTGATATTTCTTGGGTGGAGGTTCTCATAGTTTTCAATCACTGGAGTTCCTTAGTCATCTTCCCATGTTCTGTTTAGAAATCACAAGTCCAGTGGCACTTGTTGGGAGGCCTCACTATTTTACACATCCATAGTGTCGCCAACCAGTTGGCTGGAATTTATATTTTTTATTAATTTTCTTATTTTGTAAATTACCATAAAAGGTATTAGATATCATTATGGAATTTGGGGTATTGTTTTTAATAAATCTTGAAAATATGATCACATCACTTTTTCTTTTCCTTCTCTTCCTACAGTCCCTTTAAAATCCCCTCCCTCCAATTTTCCCATGTCTCCACACTCTCAGACTGATTGCTTCTTTATTATTGCTTACATATACGATATATATATGTGTGTACATATATATCTATTCCCAAATACATAGATATAACCTTCTTAGTCTGTTTTGATTGTTTGTGTTCATATGCTTTTAGAGCTGACCACTTTGTATGGATAATTGATTAGGAGGCTTATCCATGAAAAAAGCTAATTCTCCCTAAATGGTCTTTAGTTCTTGGTAATTCTGTTTCTAGAAGGACACCATGGATTTCCCCCCTTCCACATTAGCATGTCAATTAATACTGCCACTGCTCCAGTTTGTCTATGTAGCTTATAGTACTGGAAAACACTGCACAAGCTGCCAAGAGAAGGAAATATCTACAGTCCTACCCAACTGTGACAATTATGAACCACAACAATGACCAGCATAACAAGATATCCATAAAGGTGAAGAGAATGGCACTGACAGTCAGTGGTAACCAGTAGCTGGCTAACTGGACTGGGCCCACTCAACAGCAGGGAAGTTGCACCTACTACTAGAAACCTAGCCAGCTTCTTCTCAGGACTGATGATATCATGGATCTTAAAAGAGAATCAACTACCATTATTTTACTAGGCCACCATGATTCCTAACTATAGCCTGAATCTTACATTTAAACCCACCAATAATGCAGCTGCCACCTTTCAGCAAAAAAGTTTCTCCTCCTAACAGATGAGGACCATCACAGAAAACCAAACCTGGACACGTGCAGAGGTCAATGGTTCCTGCGTATCCCCCAACCCCACTGGATACATCTTTATTACAGATCAGAGCTTACAGTGGAAGAGGGTGTAGAAAGATTGTATGAGCCAGAATACCAGGGAGTCTACTGTGAGACAGTTCTCACCACTGCATTTTAGACAAAGTGTCTTAATAGCTTCCTTCCCCTCCCCCTCCCACTACCGTTGGTGCCTCCTTGCAAGCCCTTCAGTCTCTTTGCCTCTTTATGTCCCACATGTCCCTTTACCTGCACTGTCCTTCCTCATCACTTCTCTTCTTTCTTGGTCTCCTTCCAAGTTTTTAAAGTGTTACTCACAGTTACTGCATTGATGGTATACATTGTGCATTACAAGCCAGAAATTACATATGGGAGAGAATATGTGCCTTCTGTATTTATGGGGTTTTTCACCACACTTAATATTGATCTATGTCCAAACATAGAGGTTACATAATTGCTACTAATTTCATTCTGGCATACTTTGAAAAGTATTTATTTGTTCACTTAACTGCTTCAAAAATACATTGCACTACTGTTTTCTGGCCAAATACCACCACAGAAAATTTACATATAGATTGCCAAACTCTTTTTATAAGGTCACAATAACCCTGATATCCAAGCCACTCAAAGATGCAACAAAGAAAGAGAATTACAGAACAATTTCCCTCATGAATATTGATGTAAAAATTTTCAACAAAATCCTGGCAAACCAAGTCCAACAACACATAAAAAAAGTTATGATCAAGTAGGCTTCATCCCAGAAATGCAGGAATGGTTCAACATATGGAAAACTGTAAATGTCACCTATCATATAAACAAATTGAAGGAAAAAAAACAACACATGACCATTTTCTTACATGCTGAAAAAGCCTTTGACAAAATCCAACACTCCTCTGTGATAAAAGTCCTGGAGAGATCAGGAATACAGGGAAAATACCTAAATATAATAAAGGTGATTTACAAAAAGCTGATGGCCAACATCAAACTAAATGAAGAAAAACTCAAAGCAATCCTACTAAAATCAGGAACTAGACAAGGATGTCACCTCTCCCCTTATCTATTCAACATAGTTCTCAAAGTTTTAGCTAAAGCATTAAGAGAACAAAAGGAGATTAAAGGGATACAAATTGGAAAGGGAAAAGTCAAACTATGTCTATTTGCAGATGGCATAATTGTATACATAAGTGACCCACAAAATTTTACCAGGAAACTTCTACAGCTGATAAACACCTTCAGCAATGTAGCAGAATACAAGATTAACTCAAAGAAATCAGTAGCCCGAATGTCCCCTATAAACTGTGTGTAGGGTTTCCACTCCACTACATATTTCAGTCTCTCCCTTTCTGCAATAAAGAGTTTCCTCTTCAAAAAAAAAAAAAAGAAAGAAAGAAAAGAAAAGAAATCAGTAGCCCTCTTACACATTAAAGATAAAAGGGCTGAAAAAGAAATAAGAGAAACAACACCTTTTATAATAGCTGCAAATAGCATTAAATATCTTGGAGTAACTATAACCAAAGAAGTATCAGATCTGTTTGACAAAAAAATTAAATCTCTGAAGGAAGAAATTGAAGAGGATATAAGAAAATGGAAATATCTCCCATATTCCTGAAAAGATAGGATCAACATAGAGAAAATGGCAATCTTACCAAAAGCAATCTACAGATTCAATGCACTGCCCATCAAAATCCCACACAATTTTTTACAGACCTTGAGAAAGCAATACTTAATTTTATTTGGAATAACAGGAAAGCTAGAATTGTCAAAAAACAATTTTGCTCAAAAAAATAGTCTCAGGAGGCATCACCATCCCTGACTTCAAATTATACTATAGAACTACAGCAATAAAAACAGCTTGGTACTGGCATAAAAACAGACTCGTGGATCAATGGAATAGAATTGAAGACCCAGACATTAACCCATACACTTATGAACACTTGATTTTTGACAAAGAGACAAAAAATATTCAATGGGAGAAAGATAGTATTTTCAACAAATGGTGTTACCATACAACTGGATGGTAGTATGTAGAAAAATGGAAATAGATCCAACCTATCACCTTGCACAAAACTTAAATCCAAGTGGGTCAAAGACCTCAACATGAACCCAACTACACTGAACTTGATAGAAAGAAAGTGGGAAATATCCTCCAACAAATTGGCACTGGTGACCACTTTTTAAATATAACACCAGTAGCACAGACACTAAGAACAACAATAAATAAGTGGGATCTCCTGAAACTGAGAAGCTTCTGTAAGGCCAAGGAAACAGTCAATAAGACAAAACGACAGCCTACAGAATGGGAAAAGATTTTCACCAACCCTAAAACTGGTTTACAGAGGATTGATCTGTAAAACATATAGAGAACTCAAGAAACTAGAGCCCAAAACCCTAAATAACCCATTTTAAAAAATGAGGTTCAGAACTAAAAAAGGTATTCTCAGCAGAAGAATTAAAAATGGCTGAAAGGCACATGAAAAAGTGCTCAACATCTTTAGCCATCAGAGAAATGTAAATCAAAACAACTTTGAGATGCCACCTTATACCTGTCAGAATGGCTAAGATTAAAAACACAGATGACAGCCTATGCTGGAGAGGTTGTGGAGCAAGGGGAACACTCCTCCATTGATGGTGGGAGTGTAAACTTGTTCAGTCACTTTGGAATGCAGTATGGAGATTTCTCAGAAAAGTGGGAATCAATCTCCCCAAGGATCTAGCAATACCACTCTTAAGCATACACCCTAAAAATGCACATTCGTACCCCAAAAGCATTAGCTCAACTATGTTCATAGCAGCATTATGCATAATAGCAAGAACCTGGAAACAACCTAGATGCCCATCAAATGAACAATGGATTAACAAACTGTGGTACATCTACACAATGGAGTACTACTAAGCAGTAAGAAAAAAATGATATCCTAAAATTTGCAGGCAAATGGATGGATTTGGAGAATATCCTCCTGAGCGAGGTATCACAATCCCAGAAAGAGAAGCAGGGGATGTATTCACTCATTAGAGGACTATAAACAAAAAGCAAAACACACCCAAGCTGCAAACCACAACCACTGAACAGCTTGGGATCTGAAATACCTTGGACTGGCACCTTGGATCCCACTCCCCCTAGAGGAACACCTGACTCAGTCTTGATGTTGGGATGAAGAAAGTGGATTTGTCTGGAGTGGATGCTGAACTAAGTCACCTTGGGACCTTAGGACCTCCTTCCCTTGCTGGAGATGAGATAAGGAGATGGGGAGAAGAGAGAGTGACTGGGAAGGGTGGGACGGGGAAGTGAATTTGAACAAGGAGATACATGGATAAAAAATGAGACTTTATTCATAATAAATTTTTAAAAAAGAACAGAATGACTTAAGTTTTAGAAGCATTTACCTGTAGGTAAAAGAACTTGCAAAAATCAGTTGTTACTTTAACTATTATGATATAAACTACTAGCTGACCAATTCTGGTGTTTCCTGCCTAGCAAGCCTTAGACATAATAAAGGCTAAATAAAATCTACCTGTGTGCAAAAAAACATTATAAATATATATAAAAATACACATTGGTGTGTGTAAAATGCACTATAAATATATATGAAAATACACATAGGCACCTATATATGCACATAGTAATTTGAGTTTTCTTGCAGTTTTTACATTACTTAAATATCATCCTATAATGAAATGCTAAGTAATGATTTAAAAATTATTTTTCTCCTCCCTTTTAGTATCTACATTGTTAGGTCAATATGCTGTGTGTTTTATGTTTTTTATTTTATTTCAGTGCTGTAGCATTCCTGTGACACATACATCATTGATTTGTTTCCATATTTGAAGATGAGAGAGTTGAGAACATTAACAGTCTTTTCTGCAATTGAGTACTTTATAGATACCTGAGAGTCTTACTCCAGAAATCTAAATGGAGCTCTGGAATTCATATCCTCATCCATTATTTTCTCTATGCCTTCCCTAGGAGAGGCTGTGGCTTGTGACAGATATGGGATTGTGCAAAGAATACTGTTGTGAAATCACAAGGTCCAGGGATGAGCCTGCACACCATTTCTGGCTGTGTCTACTTCACTGTATTACTCTCTAACTAGGCTTCCTCACCTTTGAAATTAGAATTATAAACTAGGAGTAAGTATAGAATGGGCATATAAAAGTGACACTTGGATTAAAAGTCAGTATGATATTCTGAAATGCTGCTGAGTAACTGGGGGAAGCAGCAGAGTGGTGAAAGTTACACTGTATGTGCAGTGATGACCCGGGAACAGGTGACATGGCAAAGAGTTTGCCTGGAGCATGGCTGAGCTGGTAGAATTCAATAAACCATTTGGTTTTTAAAATGAAGCTCAGAGGTGAAGAGCACTGCTGCTCTTCCAGATGACCAGGGGTGGATTCCCGGTACCTGCATGATGACTCAGAGTCATCCACAACTGGTTCCAATGGCATCTGTTAGCACGGCACACATAGGACACAATCTCCAATCCAGATAGGTTTGTATCTGCTTTCGTAAGGAGAAAGTTTATACACAAATGTCTGTTTTCTATTGTGTATCTGTAAAACAAAATTCCTCCTAGCAGCTTGGACAAGGTTTTATTTTATCAGAGCTGACAAGCAACAGGATCCTGATGGTGACCCCCCTTACACAATGACATAAAGGACACTGCAGAAGCATGGTGGTTCCAGTACCTTCTCTCTTAACATCTTTTGTATCCTGAGAACCAGTTCAAGATATGTTAAAAACAGAACACACAGCAAGAAATATTGAATGTGGCAAAGATTAAAAGTAAGTCATCCTGATGGTCAGACGTTTGACTTCATCATTAAAGGATATAAAACTTCACAAAACCAAGTGATAAAAATTTAAAAAAAAAAAAAAGATGTGAGCTATAAATTCCCAAACCTAGGTGATAGGTTGAGACAAGCTGATGTTGTTTAACTGACCTGTGTTGTGACAACAGGAATTTAGAAGCACTAAGGATACTTACTGTTTCTGTGTATGCAGCTCTCTTGTTCTTGCCTTCACTCACACAGAATACACAGGTGGGCCCATGTAACAGACATGATCAAATCTAAATTTATTTCCATATAGTTTGGATGAAAGAAAAGAGACACCAGTCTTGACAGTACATGAAAAGAAGGGTCCATCTATCCAGAACTGACTCTACTTGAGAGTTCTACTAAATCCATAACTTTGAAGTTGAAGATGCGCTCAACTTTGCCGCTCTTTCTAGAGCACAATATGTACCTAATATTATTCATTCTCCTACACAAAACATAAAGGAACCCTAATGTCCCTGTGAGAATGCTAACTAGTATACTACTTACGGACAAAACTAAAGCAGGGCCTGAGAGATGGCTCAGTAAGTAAAGGCACTTGTCATTCACCCTACTTTGGCTCCTCCATGGGGAAAGAAGACAATTAACAATCAAACTGTCCTCTGAACTCAACACACACCTATGGCAACACACATACACACACACAAACAGAGAGAGAGAGAGAGAAATAAAAACAATACAATAAATAGCTCTTAATGCTATACCAACCAATGAATAAATGTAAAGAGTAAGAGAAGCTGTGTTTTGTTTTCTTGTTGTGTGATGTTTCATAATCCCACTACATTTTCTCTTATTTGAAGGGTCTTCAGAGTCTCAATGTAAGGAAATCAGCTATGAGGTTAAAAAACAAAATCACTCCATTTCTAGCCCAATTTTTCATGCTACAGAAAGCATGGTAAGGGGACCGAGTGCTGTCTGCAGAATCCCAGCGCACTCTGGAGCAGGGGCAGGTAAACTCTGCCCCTGACCACATCCACAGCTCCTGCTGAGGGAATTTGCCCGGCTTCCGACCACGACCTCGAACTGAGCAAAACAACAACTGCAGGGGTCTCTGAAAGACAGAATCAGACCCTGACCAGAAAGGTGACAGGAGGCACACAAACCCGAGTGCCACAATTGACCATGACCCATCTAATCGTGAACCACTGAAGCCATGGGCAAACGTCAGTGCAAAAAATTATATAATACTACAAAGGACAACATGGTAACTCCAGAAGAGAGTGGCGATCTTACAAATACAAGACCTGAACTGAGCAATGAAGAAGAAACAGAAGGAAGCAACACCAAAAATTCTTTTTTGATGATCATCGAAGCTCTCAAAGAAGATATGAAAAAAAGCCTTAAAGAAATAGAAGAAAATACAAACAAAAAATTGGAAGAGATGAACAAATCTATGAAAGAAACATGCCAGGAACTAAAAGCTGAAATAAAAGCTGAAATAAAAGCTGAAATAGAAGCAATAAAAAAGGCACAAAATGAGGCAAAAATGGAAA